>NEWO01000245.1:812910-856701 GCA_003013225.1 Phalaenopsis aphrodite | reverse complement strand
CCCACGGCCATGGAAAGGGTGCTAAAAATTTCTTAGAGAAACCTCTCCAAACTGACCACAGAGCTTCCTTAAGATCCCCTCAGTGCATTCCAACTATTTTCCCTCACTAATTTCCACTGCTAGAGTTCAATTTTGAGCTCGAAATCTTGTCAAAAATCAGGATAGAGCCCAAAACACCTCCACAATCCACCAAACTGAAATTAACTTCACCCACACCTTCACAACAGTGAAATAAGCTTAAGCCCCATCAAATCCCCCTCTAACAGAGCCTTTACCATAGCTCTAGACCAACACCTAAATTCGGCTTTGATTGAAATCATACTTAGGCCTTATACCAAGACCAGAGACTCAATCCCTAGTCTCTTTGGATCATGACGAACATGTCAAGACTCTCTGATCGAAGATTCACTTCTCAAAGCAAAGGTATAAAACTTCTCTTCCTCCCAAGCATATTTGAACTCTCCAATTGTTTTGAGTTGCTTTCATGGCATCATAACCTTATGGATGTGATCGTCTAGTCTAGGCGAGCATTTAAAAACAAATTCATCAAATTTGGATAAGAAATGAGAGAGATCTTGAGGCTAGAAGATGGACGGTTCTTGGGCTAGTCTATTGGGGAAGATGACGGGGAGTTGTTTGATCGCACGTGTATTGGATGGATAGTCGAGATCAAGCTAGACAGCGTTTCGGAACATAAACAACAGGCTAAGTCAGCGCTGAGGTGCATGGCGACGACGAATAGGAACGCGCCGCATGGAGCTTTGGAGCCGCCGTAGGTTGATGGGGTGCCGCGCATTTAAATAAATAAATAGGGATTTAGAAAATTAGAAAATTATCCCTAGCTTTACAAAATTCATATCTTGGTGTAGAAAAATCACAAAAATAAAATAAAAATACATTCTTGCTCAGTGAGCAGAGGAGAACAATGTGGAAATAATTTTAAGTCCATGTGAAGCATATTGTATTTTGATTAATTAAACATTGATTTGGATGTTTTGATTCTCCATGCATGTAGTAATATCACCATGGCTTGAAATTTTAGCATGTTATTGCCTCTTAGGGAATGTCCTCTAATTTTTCCAAAGTCAAAGGAGGTCCCTAAACAGAGAATCATATTTTTCAATTTTATGTGCATTATTTTTTTAAAATAATCATGGAAATTACCATGTTGCTTAAAAAAATCCAAGAAAATTTTGCAAGGTTTATGATAACCAGAGAACCTTTAGGAAAATTTCTCATGTGCCAAGTCATTCAAAATAAACCTAATCTTCACAAACCCTAAATCAATAAGATAATTAATTTTAAAAAGTTCAAAAAACAAAATGACTTGATTTTATATCTCCACCATTATTTATGATCCAAAAAACTTGCCAGAAAAATTTCAAAGCATTTTGAGTTCATTTGGTAACTTAAGTTGATTCTTAAAGATAAATAACATTTTTGGCACTTAAATAATTTTTAAAAATCAAAATATAAATCAAACATTTATAAAAAATTATTTTTTGAGTTCTCTATGATCAAGGGTATTTTCTAAAATTAAAATGGAGTTTAAAATAAAAACTTGATTTTTAACCTATTTTAAATATTTAATTAATTAAAAATCCTTAAAAAATCACAAAAATAATAAAGTTCATGGAAATGTTCTAAATTGCTTCATAAGCGCTTAAGAACAATTAGAGTATTTTTTCTAATTTTCTAAATAAAGATAGTGAATTTTAAAACTTAAAAATAATTTTTAAAGGCTAAAAATTATTCACTAAAAAATAATACCAATAAATCAAATAAAACTTAGAAAAATATAAAATTGTCTCCTTTGAGTTATCTGACCTTAGAAGGCTTTTTCAAAAATATAAAACTTAATTTTCTCTATTTAAATTATTTTATTTTTAATAAATACCCAATAAAATAAAATAATTCTTAAAATTCAAATAAAATTCAAAAAATCATGAAATTTGGTCCAAAGGCTTATCTAGTCTAGGTATACCTCCAATAAAAATTTCAAGGGATTAGGATTTATCTTAGTCAAGTTAGGAATTTTCTTTGAAAAATCCTATTTTTGCATGAAAATAATTATATAAATTAAATTAAATTTTCAAAAATCACATTTTCTCCTCTAATTTCTCTATTGACCAATGAATGAGGTAGGATAGAAATTTCAAATTCATTTGGATTAAATTTGATAAATTATGAAGTCTTAGAGCCTTAGGGGCAAATGTGTAATTTTGGAAATTTAGCCTTAATTAACATTTAGGCTTAATTCAGGGAGGAAAATGGGCAACCATTGATCTCAATTTGGATGTTTGAAACACAAGGGGTTAATTGGTAGAAACCAACCTCACTTTCTTAATTGAAAAGATAAGTTAATAAATTTATAAAAATTATTAAAATTTGAAAGTTTATTAATATAAAATGAACCCAGGACTTAAGGTATGACTTTTGAAGTCAATAATTAATCAATTTAATACCCCTATTTTGATTTTCAAATAAAATTCAAATCATGTACCATGACCACCTAAAGCTTAATCTTTTCAAAACTAATTAAGACACTCACCTAGGTCTTAAGGGCTTAGTGGTGACTTAGGCTAAATCCAAATTGATTAAATGAAGATTAGAAAAACAAACTCAATTAAAATTAAGACATATTTCAAACACTATTAGCCCAATTAGGACCAAAATTTGGCCAACTATTTTAATGACACTAACTTTCCTCTTTAAGGGTCTTCACCCACATAATATTCAAAATTGAATTACAAATGATAATTACCTTACTCTTAGGGATATTTGATACATCAATGCTCACTGAGCACTAATGGTATTTACAGGATGAATTATTAAGCAACATAATAAGTTTAAAAAAACTGAGGATTTTCCATCGGGTAGCGAAAGAGTAGCACGGACATACTTCTTTCTCTAGATCTAGATACCTCGGAGATCTACTAAACTTAATAATTTTGCTTAGCAACATCATCCTTAATTAAATTTCTAGGACCCACCAAGATATGACCTAGGGTTGGGTAGGTCATTAAAATTTTACTTCCCTGTTTCATATAAACTGACTTAACATGCCTTTTAAGTTTCAGGTGGTGGAACGAGAAGACTCGCCTGGTACGCTTTTACAGTTTTCAGCGTTGTCTTTCTTGTACTTTCGTATTGTACTTTTATACCTGCAAAGTTGCATGCTAAACAACGATGTCACCCTGCATGAAAACTAAAAACTATCAGGATAACCACAAAACTAGAACAAAAACCAAAACTAAAATTAAAATCAACCAAGATAAAATTCACCTCCACAACATTCAAAATATGAAACAACTCAAAAGTTAATCACAAATATCACACAAAACTACAACTTCAACTAAATTAAGACATCTCTATTGGATGATCGGGAATTCCTTAGAGGAGGTAACCTATGGTTGCTAACGAGGCTTCCCACGGTCAAAATGAAATTATAGAACTCATTAAGTTGATTTTAGTAAATTTATTTTGACTAAGTGAATCCAATAAAAAATAGTGATGCCGGAACGAGGGAACCGTAGGATCCTAACCAGTGTCGCTCTAATCAACTTTATTATGCCCTCATAAAATTTAATGGACTTCAACCATATGGCCACTTGATTTGATATCATAACTTGACACACTAGAAAACTTAAACTTATCACGGCAAGGAGCTTGGAGCTAGCATGGTGGGCAGCACGGCCATCTTCAACAGCAGAATCTGTCTTCCCCAACTAAACCAATCTTCGTTCTTTAGACTTAAATAAAAAAGTCATAGGACTTTGAGGTTTCTTGCTTATGCAACGTAAATCCTCATCTTCTCTTTAGGCCTTTGTATAGCCCTGCTATACAATATAAGCTCTAGCTCGTCTTAGGATTCCAAGGTTATCGTTTGTCATGACCTAAACCCTCACATCTTCCAGGCTATTTGTGTGATCGTTTCACACGAATGTAAGCCCTAAATAATAAAATTTACAGGATGAAACGCCTAAATATTTCTCTTCAAAACTAAAGCCAAACATTAGGATAGCTTCGGAAGTCGCCGGGGTTCTCCTCTGGATCCATGAGATCCCCTAGTTCTTCCTCCTCTGGCTCTACAACAAAATGTTCCAGATTCGAACCAATCCCCTTTCACACCTCTACGTCTGATCTCATTAAAAAGTCCTACCCTTTGAAATTCTTTGAAGATAATATTTCTTACTTTTTATCTAGAGTCTTTCTTAGGTGTCTTTGGTCATTAAAAATGTAATTAACTATAGGGGCTTGCCCTTATAGGAAGCATGTCTTAACCCAGCTTAATATAAATCCTATTAAATTCTTTATATTAAATAGGGGAACTTGTCGGCAAATACAAAGGTTTCGTAGACCAAACGGATGTGATAATCCCTTAATTTACTTGATCGAGCCTCATCATCATATCTTGTGTTTATCCTTCGGGATAGATACAAGATTTAAGGTACAATGCTCTTTCATTTAAACTATGAAAAATATGGGGCCAGTTTTATTTCACATTTTTTTCTAAAACTAAATATATATGTAAATTAAAATGTCCTTCCAAAGCAGACAAAGTGATTTTGATTCTGGTGACCGACAGCTTCTTACGGGCAACTTTTCCAACCAAAAATAGCACTGACAGGCAGTTGCCCTTCCCAGGAATATATTTAAATTCCACCTTACAGCATTGTAAGAGTACTTTCAATTGGCTTTCCACTTGATTAGGTTCCAAGAAGGAGCTTCATCACTAATTAAAATGTTAATTCAAATAGTAGAATCAGTTTCTATCATCAGGGAGCCATATGGCATTGATGTGAAATTCTGATGGCCTAGTAAATAGCTCTGAATTTTGCCTCCAAAGCATCAAGGGCCACTATAGGAGTAGTGAAGTACAAAATACAATTTCCATGAGAGTTCCTAAAGACTTCAGCAACACCAGAATGACCTTTTGAAAAGCCACCATTAGTGTAACCTTCAGCTAGCCATTAGTAGGAGGGCTCCAAAAAACTAATCTGGATTTATGTGGATTAAAATTGGTTTTGTTGGGTTTCCAATTTTCAATTACATTTGGGAAATGGTGATACTTGATCAATTTTTAAATGTAAGAAGTGCAGTTTAAGATCACTGAATTTGACCCAGGATAGTGTTCCTCAAACTTAACTTGATTTCTGCACATCCATATAAACCAAGAAAACAAACAAGGGATCACTAAGAGGTTACTATTCTGCCAATCCTCCCAGTAAGTGATAAACTTGAGCCAAATTAAGTTACAGGTGTCAATTTTTAGATGATTCAGAAGCCCTGACCAGATCCTTTAGGAGAAATTACAGGTGAAAAATAAATGCTCCAATGATTTTCCTGCAGCATTGCGTAGATGGCAGATTGAAGGCCCTCTCAACCCTTTCATCTTTAATATATCATCAATAGGGAGTAAGGAATGCCAAAGTCTCCAACCAAAAAATGACATGGAAGCAGTTAGGAGCTTACCCCAGATGGCTGTACCCAGGCCACCTGATCCCAATGAAAAAATTGATGATAAATGTAAGCAGATAATCTCTAGGAAATGACATGTTTAGTAACAATTTTATCTTTTTGATTAGATGAGAAAGGAGTATCCTTAAACCATCTAACTTGCTCACTGGATAAGACATTTTTGAGCATCCTACAGTTCCACTGACCTTCAGATTGACCTGAATTTTAAAGTTAGGGTGGGAGATAGGGCATTCAAGCTTCTCCCAATTGCTTACCTAATGATCCAACCAAAAGTCTTTGTCCTTCTCCCAGCTCCCACTGAAAAAGTTCTTCATCCTTAATCCTAATATTCAACATTTTAGACCACAATCTAGAGTCCCTCACTTTTTTGGTAACTAGGGCAGGATGTATAAATCTGCAACACTTCCCCATCATAAATCTGGCCCAAAGACTATCTTGGGCTCTAAATCTGATCCATAATTTGTATAGGTTGATAAAGCTCAAATGTTGAAAGTCCTTGAAACCCAGCCCACCAGCTTGCAAAGGTTTACACATCTTCTGTTAATGGAGCCAGTGGTACTGCTTCCTTTGTCGAGACCAATAAAATTTATTAAAGATTCTTTCAATTGCTACTTGTGTGCCCTTTTGCATAGTGAACATTTGAAGGATATATGAGGGCATAGTAGCCAGAATGCTCCTTAAAATTGTGATCCTCCCACCATTTGACAGAAAAGAATTAGTCCAATAGTCAAGTTGGGCTTTGATTTAGTCAATAACGTCTTGAAATTGGATTTGTCTAGTTCCGCCTTTAAGCAATTGAACACAAAGATACTTGATGTGAAGAGTATTATAGCTGAAACCAATGTGTTCAGATATCCAATGCTTAATTTGAGGAGTAGAATTAGTGTTAACAAGGAATTGACATTTCTATTGGTTAAGATCCATACATGAGGCTTGCTGAAAATGTAGAAGTCATTTATACAACTTTCTGACAGTATTTTTTGAAGCATTTGAGAAATTAATAATATCATCTGCATAAGCCAAATGTATTATAATAATGTTGGATCTGTGATGATAAGCCAAGTTAGTTGAGGCAATAAACAGCTTGTTCAGCTATCTAGAAACATAATCTAGAGCTAGGATGAAGATGGTTTGGGTCAATGAGTCCCCTTGCTTAATTCCTTCGGAAGCATTAAAAAAGCCATGACATTTACCATTAATCAAAACTGAATGTGCATTACACTTCAACCATCTGTGAATCAAATTGATGAACTCTTCATTAAAGCCTCTAGCAGATAAAATATCAAGAATAAAGTCCCAGTTGATTATATCATAGGCCTTGCTTATGTCAAGTTTGAAAATAACATTTCCCCCTGTACATTTTCTATCAAAATCCAACAAGAGTTCCCGGGCAAGCAAGAAATTATCAGTAATATTTCTCCCTTTGACAAATGCCAGTTGATTATCACTGATGAGGTGTTGAAGATGTGGCTGAAGCCTGAAAAAAATAATCTTGCTGATCAATTTGGAAATCACATTAATTATACTTATTGGCTTGTAATCCCCCCAAATTTTCCTATTATGATTCTTTGGAATCAATGTAATGATAGAAGCACTGAAATATCTAGGGGGGTCCACACTATGAACAAAGTTTTGAACAGCTTGTATAATATCTTTAGTGGTCCTGCTACAAGTGGCTTTATAGAAAATTGAAGTGTACCCATCAGGCCCAGCAGCTTTATAGCCATCAATAAAATTTAAAGCAAGCTTTATCTCATCCTCCAAAGGGATACTAGCAAGATTTAAGCCTTGAACATAAAGTTGGCAGTAAAAAAAAAAGATTAGTCTCAATAGGAGTTTTATCAATTTGTTTACTGGTAAATAGATTTTGGAAATACGGAACAGCATCACAGGCAATCTCTTCATCAGTTTCTAACTAGAAGAATTGCTGATGTTTAGGATCTTATTACACTTACTCCTGTAATTGATACAAGCATGATAATATGTAGTATTTCTATCCCCATCAATAAACTTAGAAACAACTGCCTTTTGCTTTAAAAAACATTCATGCTAGTTGATTTGTGAAAGCAACCTCTCATTTGCTTGATGAACTTCAGACTCAGCGTTTAGCCTCATTTGGAGACCCTCTTCAAGTTTGTGTACTTCTTCTTGAATAGCATCAAGATTCTCATTGACATTGCCAAACCTTTCCCAATTCCATCTTCTGAGGTGTAAGGCCAATTTCTTTTACAATTTCCACAGTCTAATCCAAGTATTGGCCTCAATTTCAGACACCCATGTTTTATTAATTTCTTAAAGAAACTCTGGATGCAAGGCCTACATGTTTTGAAATTTGAAAGGAGTGCTAGTAGGTCTGACAAAATTTTGTATAGAGCAAAGAATAGGTATGTGGTATGAACCAGTCATAGCAAGGTGAGTGATAATAGTATATGGAAAGGTTTGAAACCAAAGGGAATTACCAAGTAGTCTATCCAATCTTTCCCATAGAATACCCCTCCAAGTAAAATTAGGCCCTTGAAAGCCTAAGTCAAATAAGCCAGCATTATTGATGAAGTTGTTGAACCTGGTCATTGCAGAAGGCAGGGGGGCATTGCCCCCTCTTTTTTTAGTGGGGGAAGTAATGGATTTGAATTCTCCACCCACTACCCAAAAGGAATCAATATACTATCCCAGTTGTAATAGATCATTCCACAAGCTCCGCTGATTGCTAAGCAAACAACTTGCATAGACAAAGGTATCATATCCCACTTGTGCTCTAATAGAAAATTGCATATGAAGAAATTGTGGATAATCAAGAAGCAAGGTGCACAAAATTTCAGGTCTGACAAATAGCTATATTTTATTATTTAAATTAGCATAGAAAATGAAATTAGCAAACTTTTTAGTGATATTATGGGGATATTTTGTAACCATGGGCTTAAGAATAGCAAAACACCAAATCTTATGGGTTCTTATGAGATATTTTAATCTCTTTAGTGAGGAGGGGTGAGCCACTCCTCTAATATTCCAACATAAAAAGTTAATCATAGAGAACCATTAAGAATTTAGCATAGAATATTAATTATTGATAGATGGGAGTTGAATAGATGGCTGAGACCTTGATCGAGTTTTGCCTCTATTATAATTAGAGGAGGAACTATTCTTAGCCCTGGCCTTCCCTTCATTCTTCATAGAGTTTGTTCCTTGTTGAAGTTGTTGCACCTCAGATGTCTTTTTTTTCTTCTTTCTAGTACTCTGAACATGATGGTCCCTCAAGAGCTTGTTTTAGCTTAACAACAATAGTATCAACAATTTTTTTCACAATCTCTATGTTGGGAAGGTAGTTCTGAACATTTTTCCCATTCCCTTCAAGTGAAGGAGAAGGGGGAGTAATTATAACAACTTCGTTGACTTCTACTCTCATAGCTCTCCCTAGGGATGCTTTTGAGTCTGATTGTTCCCCCAAAGGATCTCCAAAGGGAGTATCATCATAATTCTGTGGAGATTTATTTTTAGCAGTGGAATTGACTCTAATTTTTTAAATAGCTCTAATGTCATTTAAGTGACTTATCTCATCAGCATTAGTACTTTCGATTTGTTCAGCAACCTGTCTAGCCTCCTTGAGTTCTGGACTGAAGTTTTCCTTGTTGGGGGGTGAAGTCTATAGCATCTCTCAATGGTATGGCCAAACATTTTACAATGTTGGCAGTAAAAAGGTTTTTGTTCAGCAATTATTTCCTGCCAAAATCCTTCAGCCCCTGATCCAATCCAAATCCTCTTAATCTCTAGGAGTGTTATGTCTCTTTTAACTTGAATTCTTGCAAGTACAGGCCTTGCTTTATTAAAGGTGGGAAAATCTACCTTAAGGGGCATGCCCAATGCTCTCCCAATATTAAAAAGAGCATTAAGCTTGAAGAATGTCAATGGAAGTCCAGGCATCTTAAACCAAATAGGAACCACAGAAGGGTCCTTAGTTGGGTTCAAAATCTTTAGTCCATTTTCGTATTTTCATTATAGTCGCAGCAATCACCACTGCTTGTTTTGCAAATAACCTAACATAATCTTCTTCCATTGACAGTTGGATAAGTAGTTGTCTGCCATCAATGAAGCCAAGCTTCAACTGTCCAATAAAATTGAGGGAATCAAAGAAACTTTTAGCAAGATCCATTTTCAGGGTGATCCAATTAGAACTTTCCCACTAGAGTGAATCTGAGGCAATCTCAATATCAAAGAAGTACACAACTGTTTCACCTTCTTTAGAGCCAAGGGAGTGGATGCAAGGGCAAACACCCTTACCAGCAATGCATCATGAAATTCTTGTGGGAATATCAACTTTCTAGGATCTTGAAGGGTGTCATTGGCTTTACCAACAACACCAGCATAGATAGCTTTTGTCCACTGTGAATTAGTGTGGACATCTATAGGAGCAGCCATTAAAGTGCAAACCCTTATATCAGCCACAAATAGAGAAAATTGTGCCTCCCAGTGGAACAATAGGAAGTGTTAGTCCTCTGAACTTCCAAAACAAAAATAGAGATTGCAGACAGGGAAAAGGAGAAGCCGCAGCTCAATGGAACAGTAACCAATCTAAAATGTCCAAGCTCGAGAAAGGCCAAAGAGAGAAAAACCTCAAGAGTAGTCCAAAGGAAGTGAAGGACACACCTCCCCTCCTTGACAACACCCACCAACCACCACCACTAGTTGCAGAACTTCATCTCCCCAGAAACCCTAGCAAAGCTCCTTCTCCAGACGCTACCTCCATCCTTATATATATATATATATATATATATATATATATATATATATATATATATATATATATATATATAAGTTTAGAAAATATGAAATCAAACTGACCCCATATTTTTCACAGCTTCAATGAGAGAGCACTATACCTAAAACCTTGTATCTATCCTGAAAGACAAATAAGAGACTTGAGGGTGAAGCTCAATCAAATAAACTAAAAAATGTATGACGTTCGTTTGGTCTGTGAAATCCATTTTATTTGTCAAAAAGTTCCCTTATTTAACATGAAGAATTAAATAGGGTTTATATTAAGTTGGGTTCAGAAAAGCTTCCTATAAGGGCAAGCGCTTATAGTTAATTACATCTTAGATAACTGAAGTCACCTAAGAAAAATCTCAATAAAAATTAGGAAATATTATCTTCAAGGAGTTCAAAAGGATAGGACTTTTCAATAAGATCGAACAAAGAGGTATGAAAGGGGAATGGCTCAAAATTGGAACATTTATTGTAAAATCAAAGGAAGGAAGAACTAGGGGATGTCACAGATCTGAAGGAGAACCTCGGTGACTTCCTAAGCTATCCTATGGTTTGCCTTCAGTTTAGTGGAGAAATATTTAAATGTTTCACCCTGTCATTTTTAATTATTAGGGCTTACATTCGTGTGAAACAATCACACGAATAGCCTAGAAGATGTGAGGATTTAGGTTGTGACAAACAAGCTCCTTGTCGTGACAAGTTTAAGTTTTCTAATATGTCAGGTTATAATGTCAAATCAAATGTTCATATGGTTATAGTTCTTTAAATATTATAGAGTATATTAAAGTTTGTTAGAGCGAGACTGGTTAGGATCTTACAATTTCCTCGTTCCGGCACCACTATTTTCTTTCAAATTCACTTAGTCCAAATGAATTTACTAAAATCAACTTAATGAGTTCCATACTTTCATTTTGATCGTGAGAAATTTTGTTAGCAATGGTAGGTTACCTCCTCTGAGGGATTCTCGATCATCTGATAGAGACGTTTTAATTTAGTTACAATTGTTGTTTTGTGATGTTTGTGATTAAATTTTCAGTTGTCTTATATTTTGAATGTTGCGGTGGTGAATTTTATCTTGGTTTATTTTAAATTTGATTTTGGTTTTATGTCTATCCTAATAGTTTTGGTTTTCATGCAGGGTGACATCGTTGTTTAGCATGCAATCTCAAGACAAGAAGTATAGAAACGTAAATGCATTAATTTAAAAGCATACCTGCCGATTCCTCTCGCTCTACCACCTGAAAGGTCAGTACTTGCAAGACATTTATATAATCTTGCAGGGAATTTAAATTGCAAGAGTAGATGAAGGTTTAGCTGCCAAACCCCAAGTTATGATTTTATTGAGTCTCAGAAGATCCTGGTGAATGATTTTAGATCAAAAGTTTGACAAGTCCAGTTTGCTCTTCAGAATATCCAATAGAATTCAAAGTGTTCGGGGCATGACCCTAGATCACTCTGAAGATCTCTTCAAATATTATGAGTTCGTTTTTGGACATATCATTTTGCCCCATTAATCATTCGAGATTGAAGTGTGACTACCCCGTTGCTCAGTGAAACCTGATAATTTAATTATCCCTAGGATAGGGTACTCGATCAATTAATTCTTGTTCCTTTTAAGTGTTATGTGAGTGAGTGCCCCTACAACAAGTTTAAGTCATTTAAAGGTTGGTGCCCATAATTAAGGTCACGCTTATAGTGTTTAAAGATAGTAATCACCAATAGTATTATCTTCTAAATCCAGTCAGTTGAGTTTAGGCGACGAGCCTAGGTCACTACTAAGCCTTTAATAATCATGATAGGTGAAATGTTGATTATCAAAATTTTGATTCAAGTGATGTTTATCTTTATTGAATGATCACATCATCCTCAACTTTGGGCTTAAGAAAAGTACATTATCATCCTTCCAATCTAGGTCAACTACATAAGAATCGTCTGATCTTAATTGATTTCCAAGTCATGAAGATTAGGAGGATTATGGTTTGGTTGATGTCGTGCAAGGGTGGTGAGTGGGTTTCTTCCTTTTAATCCCATTGTATTTCAATCATCCAGGCATGTTTATTAAGATCAAAATTACCAATTCTCCCTTCTTTAGTCCTAAATTTTGATTAAGGCACCAAAGTCTAAAATGACTAATTTGCCTTGGGGCACTTCACCTCATAACTCATTAAACACAAGTCAAATGACTTTGAGTGTCATATTCATGAGGTAATTACAATATTTAAAGGAGAATATGTGGACCTCTCAAAATTTAATTTAATTTAAATATTTATTTAAGCTTAGAAAATAAGATTCTTTAGAAATTTATTTATTTGACTTTCCAAAATAAAGTTTTTATTTATGAGAAAAATATTGGAGATTTCTCTAGATCATAGAAATACTTAGACAAAATTTCATGATTTTTTTAATTAAATTACTATAATTATTTTACTAGGAGAATGAAGAAAATCCATTATTAGGCCTTCTAAAATTTATTTTTAACTTAGGAAAATTAGGAAAAATATTTTAATTAGTCTCAAGTGAACAAATGACAATTAGGCATATTTTGAAATGTTTTGATATTTTTGGAATTTTTAATTATTTTAAATTTCAAAATAAGGCTTAAAAATTAAGTATTTTGTAAAAAGCCATTTTTATTTTTCTAAGTACCTCTAATCACAAGGAACTCAAAAAACCACTTTTCATAATTTTCTCAAGTGTATTTAATTTATTAAAATTATTTTTGTACAAAAATATATGGTTCCTTAGAAAATCAACTTTAATATGTGAACTTAATCAAATAATTTTTAAATTTTTACAGTGAGTAAACATGTTTTTTATGAATAATGTGGATTTGATTTTGTCAATTTTTTATAAGTATATAATTTATTAAAATTTTGACATTTAATTAAATATAGAAATTTACAAGATAATTCAAGACATCATGATATTTTTCTTAGACTTCTGTGACCACAGGAAACCTACGAAAATTATTCTAATAATTTTTCAAATGATATTTTGTTTTATTAAATTAAAATAAGCCAAATAGGTCAGCTTAGCTTGAAAATTAGAGCTAGAAGCATAGAGATGCCCTCTGACCTTGGAAAAATCAAAGGGCATAGTCTCTATCATGAGGAATAAACCCTAAAAATCTCAAGCCATGGTGAGCAATGTTTGATCATAATGAATTAAAATACTTCAAAGGGTATTTAATTCATTAAAAATTAGGGAATATAAAAATTCTTTTTTATTTTTTGTCCACATTATTATCCTCTATTCACTGAGAAAAAGGGTATTCTTCATTTATCTTTATGATTTTTCTATGCAAAGATATGAATTTTCAAAGGTCATGTATTAAAATAAATTAAAAATCACCTATTCATAATTTATCCATGCGACACCAACTCATCCTCGTCCACTCCAAAGTCTCCATGCGGCGCTCCACCATTTGACGCCGCCATCCACATAGCGCCTCGTCAGCCCACAGTTCACATACTCTATCCTCGTTCAGCTTCATCAGGACCATCCAACGAATAAATGTGCAATCGGATGGCATCCGTTCATCATCCCCAAGTGACATAACCCAAGAACCATTCACACTAAAACTTTAAGATCTTGGTCTAGACTTAACCAAATCGCATGGGGTTTGTTTCTAAACCTTCATCTACTTGAGAAGAACACATTTATACGGTTAATCATGTATGAAATTAAGCCATTACAAATGAAAAATCAAAATAACCTCAGATTAGGGTTGAGGTTCAATTCCTTTATCTGAGAAGTGAGGCCTCACTCAGATGGTTGTGGACCCAACAAACCTTTGAATGAAGTCTCAAGCTATGGTGAATTTTCTAGGTACAATATTGACCAAGGCGATCATTAGGTGTTGGTCTAGAGCTATCCTAGGGGCTATGTCAGAAGGGGTGTTGTGGGGAATCGGTCTCGTTCATTGTGGGGATGGTGTGTGTACAATTAATCAAAGTTGAGTGCACTGTGGTGGAGTGGAGAGATATGTCCTAGTTTTAGAGCAAATTTCAGTGGATAAATTGGCTCTAAGGGGTGAATATCAGTGGTTGAGAGCAAGGGGATTGCACTTGAGATGGTTTGTAGAAGCTCTAGTAAGATTTTGGCAGAGTTTCCTTAAGGTTCCCAGCACTCTCTTCCTTGACCGTGTAGAGCTCCATTTATAGCCATGACTATCTAATGGAGCTCAGGGCTGAGAATTCGATGCTAAAGCTTGCTGAGGTGGAGAAAAGAAAGGCTCCAATGGGCAATGAGAGTGAGCCAAGTCAGGGAGATTTAATTTTGGGTTTTGGCCACTTGGGGCTCCCTTGAGCTGGTTGTTTCCGATGGCTGATATGGTCGCTGACCAAGGTATGGTCACTTCTTGGCTCAGGGAGGCCATACGAAACTTAATGATGATAACTCCTAAGCATAAGTGATGATGGCTAAAATATTTTAGTTTAGGCAAAATATGGGGGTGAAATCCCTTAAATCAAGGGACCATTGGTCCATAGCTTATCTTGGCTTGTTTAGATGGGTTTAGCCTAGTCCATAAGGTGTATTTGGTGGCTGTGGTGTCATTAATTTGGTGGCTTAGCATGGCTAAGTCAATTTTGGAGCATGGATTTGGGTTTTGGTTAGGCTATCCATGACATTAAGCTCAATTGATTGATCAATATTGTGTAGATGATTGTCATAAGAGGTTTGGAAAAGAATTGGAGTGATTTTGAATTGATTTTGAGGCTCAATTTGGAGGATTTATTGCATTTGGTCAATTTAGGGGTGTTGGGTTAGACTTAGGTCTAGGTTGGGCTAAGTCCAAATTGTTAGTTTAAAATTGTCTATACGAATGTCATGAAGAGTTTTCAACATCAATTGGGTGTCAATTTTGGGGTTTGGGTACTCAATTTGCTGGAATTTGAGAATATAGCCAATTTAAGGCAAATTTGGGGATTTTGAATGTGGGTTAAAATTGAGTAAAATTGAGGCTTGTCCAAGGCCAATTAAAGGTCCAATTTGATGTGTAGGATTTTTAGAAAGAATTTAGGATCCAAATTGGGTGAAATTGAGTAGGCTATGAGGTTCAATTTGGTGGGGATAAGTCATATGGTTAAAATTGGGGGTTTTGATTTGGATCAAAATTGAGCTCAAAGCATGAGTCAAATAGGCTTGAATATGGTTTGTATTGATCATTTAAAATATGAATTTGAGTTTATGATTGAAATTAAAGAAAATTGGGGCCAATTTGATGGACATTTGGGATGAATATGAGGAAATTGGGTTTTAAAGGCAATTTGGGGGTTTTGGTCAAAATGGTCAAATTAGACAAATTTGTTTCAATTGAAGGGTCCAAATTGGTTTTGGAGAGATTTGAAGAGATTTTGGATGTTTTGGGAAAGTTTGGGGTGCCTAGGGTATTTTTGTAATTTTAGCAAATTTGGGGGTATTCTGGTAATTTTTGAAATTTTTGGTGGATTTGGGCAATTTGGGTATTTTGAAATGGCTTGAAATTATTTTTGAAGAAGTTTGGGTACTTTGGATGAATTTGGGGATTTTGATCAAATTTAGGGTTTCAAGGGCATTTAGGTAATTTGGGCGGATTTGGGGGCAAAAGACCAAGTTGAATATTTTGGTGGAATTGGGGTGCCAACCACCTTATATGAGCTATGGACTAATGAAATCCTCATTTGGGTCCTCTATGCATTGGTCTTAGCTAAACCCTAGCCTAGGGCTAGTGGGTCTAGAGGACCATCTACATGAGTCTCCCAAAGATCAAGAGATCAAAGTCAACAATTTTGGATTTAGAGTTATGAGTGGATCCAGATGATAATGAGTGCAAGTGAGTAAGTTGGCTCCAAACTAACACCCAGGGTCACCCTAAAGTCAAGCAGTCCTATGGGGACTCTCCTTGAGATCCTCTATACTAACTCCACCTACTAAGTGCTAGAGGTTAGGACCAATATATGGAACTTCAAGTTGAGCAAGGAAGAGTTTAGAGTTTCTAATGGTGAGGGTTCCTTTTCTAGTTTTCTATAAATAGTCAACAGGAAAGTCCTATAGCTAGACCCTAGGCTACTAAAGAGGGAAAACTAAACCTCAACCAAAAGTGAGGTCAACACAAAGGAGAGCGCTATTTTAAATTATTGCATTCAAACCAAAAAACCTATTGTACTTGGACATCCATCCACTATTTTACTACTATGCAGTCAATCGCAAGTACCTTTTAAAAGTTGGGAAAAAGTGTTTCTTCCTTGGAAGCTGATGGATCCAGAAGTCTATTGCAACTGTATTGGAATGGGAGATGAAAATGATATGAATTTACAGATGGATCAAGGATCCTAGAATTCATCACATGTTCAGCCCTACTGCAACTCGAGAGCACTTTCAAAGAGAATCAAGAAAATAGAGAAAAATGTGCATAATCTCATGCATATGATTGGAAATATTACTGAAATGTTGGATCATCAAGATTGGAGACTAAAGGAACATTTTAAACATACAGGGCATATTGAAAATGGATTGGTATGTATATTCAAGAAAATGCTTGGATTGAGGAGGAAAATTCAACTAATGAATTTCCATTTTGACCCTTCTACAAATTGTATGTGCACTACCAATTTATGGGAGATATCCAGGAGGACGATACTGAAGAAGATGTTTGATCTTAATTTATGCACAGAGTTTTTTTTAGTACTATTTGTTTTAGATTGTTAAGTTGGATTGTCTTTCCATTATAAGGAGCACTATCTATGTTTATGTTTTGAATTTTGATGTTTAGATTTCAGTGTTAGGATGTTGGTTTTCTTCAGAACATTGAATTTGATGTTTATTAGCATGAAAAATGTTGTTTGTAATAACAGAGATTTTATATATAAATGTGAGTTTTGTGCTGTTGGTGAAAGTTTTGTGTTAGTGTGATGTTTCTTTATGCTTAGAAAGGTTTATTAGTGTCAAATAGAGGTTGACGTAAAGCGATACGGAGCATATTTTCACAAAAATTAAAATCTATTTCTAGAGCCTTGGCGCATGATGTGCCAAAAGTTTGAACACTCCTTATAGCATAGAAAATTGTGAAATATCATGGACAAACTCCATTTTTGCTGCTTGAGCTATCACCCACCTTAAGACCTTGTTCTAAGGCATCACATTGTGGACTAAAGAGAAAGATTTCGAGCTAAAAACCATAGATTTCATCTTCTCTTGGTAAGACCTTCATTTTAACTTAGAAATTTTTTATTTTCAC
Source organism: Phalaenopsis aphrodite (assembly GCA_003013225.1). NCBI lineage: Eukaryota > Viridiplantae > Streptophyta > Magnoliopsida > Asparagales > Orchidaceae > Phalaenopsis > Phalaenopsis aphrodite. The sequence continues at coordinate 839,240 of NEWO01000245.1, read as the reverse complement.
CATGGTTTTGGGAAATCTAAAATTTGAAAGTTTTGATGAAAAAGTTTGAAGAAAACTCATGGTGAAAAGTTTCTTACCAAATAATCTTGCTTGAGGAGTTAGATTTTTTATTTAATGATTTCTTTGGACTATATTTAGTTTTTTGTAAAATTTCCACATGGCTCCCTAAATTAAGAGAGGCAGGCTGTCTGAGGAATTCGATGCACGTTAAAGCCCAACATAGTTACAATACTGATATGGATACAAAAAGAATGATCCAAGAACGAGAGTTTGCAAACCCGAGTGTTGAGGTCGGGAGACTTATTCGTTCCAAAAACTGGGAAAAATTTTGCTACTTCACTACCGTAGCAATTGTCTCGATGGTTTGGGAGTTTTATGCAAACTTGAGGTTCACTACTAAAGATCACATCTTAGTGAGAGGTAAGTAGGTCAAAGTTTCTACTGAAAGGATCAATGCTTTTTATGAGCTTAGAAACGTGTTTCATGATGAATACGCTGCATTTGTGTTAATTGATTCCTCACTGGAGGAAGTAATGGCATATTTGACTGATGGAAGAGGGGAATGGAAGATTAAGAATAACAAGATAGTTAACTTCCCTGCTTCCATGTTGACTATTCAATCAAAAGTATGACACCACTTCATTTCTGTCAGACTATTGCCCAATGTTACAAAAGATGGAGTTGTACTAAACTATTACATTCAGAACATGAAGGCAATATATGTTGGTGCACTTACAGTTCAACATGCTCGAAGTATAGCTGGTAGTTCTACTGTTTGAGGTTTGGGATACCCTGCCTTTAATTTCACTATATGTGAACAATCAGGAGTAGAATCCCGTAGAGAAAGCTTACAACCGTAGAATCTGATTGGGGGGCATATGATTCAGAGAGTAGAATCATTTTTTGAGTCTAGAGATGGAAGAAGGGACAGTCCCTCTACATCTGTTGCAGGGGCATCTTCTTCTCGATCTACATCATTTTAAGGTATTATGGATTAACTCATGATTCAACAAATGGATAGAGTTAATATTCAAACTAAGTTTGGAGAGATAGGAGCAAGGAATGCATATAATGATGAATATCAGCAGATGAGAGTACAAAATGATATTCAGTTTGTTAATGTCATGGTATAACATCTTAGGGGTGAACATAATGTGGACTTTCCTGCTTTCCCCAGTTTCACTCCTTGTACTCCCATTCATGCTGAAGAAGAAGAAGAAGAAGAAGAAGAAGAAGAAGAAGAACTAGATGATAATAAGGAAGGAGATGAGGATTGATATTTTATGAGTTTAGTTTAGTTTGTTTTGGATGTTCAATTATTTTTGTTGTCTGTATTGTGATGTACTTTCATTTGAAAATTGTTGCAGTAAAAACTTTTATATTGTGTTGTGAACTAAATATGTAATAGTAACTGTAGACTTTCACTTTCTGTGCATTTTTAGTATTTTTAGTTTAGTTTGTCAGTTTAGTGTTTTCAGTTTTTATATTTATGTTTTTAATTCTCAGTAAGTTCTCTAGAATATATTAAGTTTTATTTAATACTTTAAAGCCTGTATGTAGTTTTACAGTTAGTACCTGCAGTGTACCAGAGCCCAGTTTCATAGTCAGTAATCCTCTACAGGTCAGTTTTTATTTTCATGCATTTACTATTTTCTTTCACGTACTAAATTTTATACTAAAAATATCTTTAAAATCATTTAAAAGCTTAAGTTTGGTGGAAAGAAAATTTTCTTTTGAAGAGGAGTAAACTAAATTTTATTTGTCCTTAAGTAACTATATTTTTAAAATTAATTTAACATGATCTGGGATGCTAAGATTTAACTTTAAATGACTATACTTATGCTTATAAATATTGTGGTAAATTTAGGTAATTTTTTTAATAATTAAGGTCAATTCAAAAGTTAAAGAGATTTGGTATGACAGGATAAGACTATACTTTTCTATTTAAAGTAAAGAAAATTGTAGTTTTGAAGTATTAAGAATTTTAGAGTTTCATATAAGAAGAAAAGAATGAGTCTTTATGAAAAATCATAAACTAATATGAATTTATAAAGTAAAGAAAGGTATAGAGTTTTGACTTTAAGAAGAAGACAGTGAAGTTCAAAATTATTAAAGGTTTTCCAGATATAGTAATCCTCACTTGAAAAAGAAAAAGAAGAAAAAGAAAAAAAGGAAAGGATTGAAAGATCCTAAAATAAAAGAAAAGAAAAAGAAAAGGAAAGAAAAAGAAAAGAAAAATAAGTGAGGAGAAGCTTAAGGAGATGCTTAATAAAAAAATGGCTTCACTTGAATTAACTTAAAGAAGGAACTTAATTACATTTTTTACACTTGTATTGGATTATTAGTGGCATTCCTAGCAAAGTTTTCATGAAGTTCTTTTTCATATGAATGTTCTAAATGTCCTTAATATGACAAATTGCAATTCTTCTTGAAATGAATAGAGATTCAGAAATCTTAAATTTATTACTAAGTATTCCTAGACTTAGAGCTTGAATCTAAGTTATTAAAGTTTTTTTCTTAAATTTTGATATTCAATTTCTTAAACTAAAGTATAAAAGTTAAAAGTTAATCTCTATCCTAAGTCATATGATTTTATGTAATAAAAGTGTCACGTGAGGACAAGTAACATTTAAGTTTGGTGGATTTTGATATACAAAAATAATTTACTATTTTAAGTACCTACTTTTTGCTTATTTTTGGTAATATTGCACTTCAAGGAATGGTATTTTTGTGTTTTATTGTAATTATATCATTTTTGAGCATTTGGAGAAAAAATGGCACAAAAAGACAAAATTTGGAGCCAAAATAGCGAATTTTGGGATTCTAGCGCATGATGTGTCAGGTATGACTTTTTCAAATTAAGGCAGTTCGAGACAAATTTTTGCACAAATTTTCAATATTATATTTGTTTTACACACCTCTTGTAGTAATTTAATGCATCTAGACACTTTGGATGGTTCTTTTATGAAGGGATATGCTCTTGGATCAAATGACGCATCTTTTGAATTCAAAATAGTTGACTTTTGGAGGAAATTTTGGAGGAAATTTTGAATTCTTTTCCAAAGGAGGCAGCCCAAAATAAAGGAAGAAAACTTGAAATGAGGCTTTTGGGTGTGTGGCATGAGAGAGATAGAGGGGGTGTGTGTTTGAGATAGAGAAAAAAGAGGAGATTTTCTTCTAGGGTTGTAAGAGTAGAAGGAAGGTGAGAGATTTGTTCTTCAATTTGGTCCAGTTGATTGGAAACTAATGCAAGATTGTTAGCCCTTAGGTGGGGAGTAGTGGGAGCTCTGGAGTGGCAGCCGGTGCACTCTCAGCCTAACCACAAAATTAGGGACCAAACTCTGGATTAGTCAATGTTCTTTCTAGCACTCAGAAGAGGGTAAAGAATGAGATTTCTCCTATTTGACACAAAACGGTTTTTATATATAATTTTAAATGATTTCAATTTCTTCACAATCCATATACTCATTGTAAAGGGGAAGGATGTTTTCTTAAATTTGAACTTTTCATCACAACAAAAAATTTGTTTGATTTTCATAATTTTACTTTTGAAAGTTTAGTATTTAGTTTAGTTTAACTTCTGTTGTCCTACATCTACATTTTAATTACCATTCACTTAAGTAATTAATTTTCAAACTTCACACATTACTTTTACTTTTTTTTTAAATTTTTTTATAAAATAATTTTCATAATTTAATTTAGGATTTTCCAACTTTCCCGTGGGATTGATATCTAAAACTCTATTAGAGCATTTTATTACTTGAGCGATACGTATACTTGTGTTTATTTTAAAGGGGATTTGGTAGTTTAAAAAGAGTTTCAAAAGATAAATTATTTTCATAAAAAGTATTTTTGTTGGGATTTTATTGCATATTTTATATATATCTATCATGTATAATTTTGTAATATTGAAAAATATTTGCGAAATTCCCACACTAAATCTGCCCGCATCACTGAGGTGGACGGAAGAAAGGCACAAGCATCCAATTGGAGTGAGCCAAGTTAAAGAAGTTTAATTTTGTGTTTTGGCCTTTTGGGGCTGGCTAGAGTTCAGTCATTTCTTGGCTCAAGGAGGTCAGGGGGTGCTTAATGATGGTTAACTCCTAATGGCAAGGCATGATGGCAAGGATATTTTGAGTTAGGTTGGAAATGGGGTGAAATCCATTAAATTATGGGACCACTAGTCCATAGCTTCTGTAGGGTGGGCTAGGTAAGTTTATTCTAGTCACTAGGGTGCATAAGTGGGTTGTAGAAGCTTTGGCTTGATCAATTTGGCATGGCTTGGTCAATTTTAGTGCATGGGTTCAATTTGGGTCAAATTAGCTTGAAGTTAGGTTTGGGTTGGGCTAGCCATGTTATTGGACTCTATTGATTGATCAAATTGGTTTATATGATTGTCATTAAGAGTTTATAAAAGATTTGGAGTGACTTTATATAGATTTGATGGGTCAATTTGAAGGATTTTGAGCATTTGATCAATTTTGGGGTGTTGGGTTAGACTTGGGTTTAGGTTAGGGTAGAGTTGGGATAAGTCCAAATTGAGAGTTCCAAATGGTCTAGAGGGATGTTATGAAGAGTTCTCAACATTAATTGGGTGTCAATTTTAGGATTTTTTCATTCAATTTGGTGACATTTGGAGACATGGCTAAATTAGAGTAAAATTGGGGCTTTTGGTCCAAGTTTGTTTTGAGTATTATTAGGGCTTGTATAAGGCCAATTGAAGGTTCAATTTGGTATGTGGAAATGTTTTGAAGAGTTTATGATGCAAAATTGAGGCAATTGGATAGATTTGGGGTTCAATTGGATGATATTTTAATTTTGGGTCAAACTGGGGCTTTTTTGACTTGAGCAAAAATTGGGTTCCAATGTGGTCAAATTAAGCTTGAATTTGGTTTGAATTAAATTTTTTCATGATTAATTTGAGTTTATAATTGAAATTGGAGAAAATTAGGACCAAATTGGTGGACATTTGGGGTGAAATGGGGTAATTGTGCCTTTAAAGGCAATTTGGGGTTTTGGTCAAATGGGTCAAATTGATCAAATTGAGTTCAATTTAAGGGTCCAAATTGATTTTGGGGACATTTGAAATGATTTTGAAGGTCTTGGGAAAGTTTGGGCCACCAAGGGAATTTTGGTAATTTTGAAATGTTTTGAGCAATTTGGGTGGTTTCAAATGGTTTGAGATGATTTTTGAACAAATTTAGGTATTTTGGTGAAATTGTGAATTTTTGGAGTTTCAAGGGTAGTTTGGTAAATTGGGTAGACTTGGGGGAAAAAGGCTAAGTTTGGTATTTTGGTAAAATTGAGATGTCAACCACCCAATTTGAGTTATGAACCAATGGAATCTCCATTTTGGTCTTATCTAAACCCTAGCCTAAAGCTAGTGGGTCTAGGGGACCATCTACATGAGTCTCCCAAAGGGTGAAGTGGTCAAAGCTTGGTAGGCCTAGGCTTAATGTAGTGAGTGGAAGTGAAATGTGCAAGTGTGAGTGAAATCGAGTGTTCACTTGCCAAGAAATCTTATGGGAACTCTCCCTGAGCTCCCCTATATTGACCCCACCTGCTAAGTGCTAGAGGTTAGGACCAATATGTGGAACTTCATGTTGAGCAAAGAAGAGTGTAGAATTTCTAATGGTGAGGGTTTCTTTCTAGTCCTCTAGGAATAGTCAATAAAAAAGTCCTATGGCTAGACCCTGGGCTATTAAAGAGGAAAAATTAGACCTCAGCCAAAAGTGAGGTCAACAAATGGACCCCTAATAGGTGAGGTCTGTTTGGCAAGCACACCGCGCGTATCAGCATTGACCGATGAGATCAATAAATCCAACATAGAATTCTAAGTCAACAAACTTAGAACGAAGAACAGAATTGAGTGAATGTTGTTTCTGTAAGGGAATTAGCAAGTGAATACTCGATCAAAATTGAGGATTCAGAACTCTCATCAAGGATTAGAATGAAAGGAATTCCGAAGATGACCATAATGGTCACCATGAAAATTTTATTTCCAGATTTTGATTACAAGAGTTTGGGAAGATGCAAATCAGAATTTAGGTAGTGACCACGATATGGGAATTGAAATCTAGGTATCAACCCCAGAAAGAGAATCCGATACCTTACTCCATTTGAGGTGGCCTTAAACTGATCTTGAAGATATGAGAATTGAATGACTTACTCCATTTAAGGTGGTCTTAAACTGATCTCGAAAGAGGAGAGTAGGATGTCTTACTCCATTTAAAGTGGTCTTAAGCCTATCTCAAAGTTATGGTTAGAGAATTAGATGACTTACTCCATTTAAGGTAGTCTTAAACCAACCTTAAAAGATGAGAATAGGATGCCTTACTCATTCTAAGGTTGTCTTAAACATATCTTAAGGATATGGGTAGAGAATCAGATGCATTACTCCATTTAAGGTGACCTTAAACCAATCTCGAAAGATGATAATAGGATGTCTTATTCCATTTAAGGTGGTCTTAAACCTATCTCAAAAGATGAGAATAGGATGCCTTACTCCATTTAAGGTGGTTTTAGACCATTCTCGAAAGAGGAGAATATCATGTTTTACTCCATTTAAGGCGGTCTTAAACCTATCTCTAAGATATGGGTAGAGAATCAGATGCCTTACTCCATTTAAGGTGGTCTTAAACCAATCTCAAAAGATGAGAATAGGATGCCTTACTCCATTAAAGGTGGTCTTAAACTTATCTCAAAGAAATGTGTCACATTAGGGAGGAAAGCTCTAGGACTCACATCCAACCTAAGAGGTAGCACAAGGAAAGCACAAGGACTCACACTCAACTCAAAAGCAGAACATAAACATATATATACGTTGGGGGGGAAAGTGCTGGGACTCTCAATCAACCTAAGAGGTAGCGGGAAAATATCTACTACATTGTGGAGGAAAGTGCTAAGACTCACATTGAATCCAAGAGGCAGCGGGAAAATATATCGGTCACGCTAGGAAGAAAATCTCTAGGACTCGTATCCAACCCAAATGGTGATAGGGAAAATATATGCTACGTTGTGGAGGAAAGCACTAGGACTCACATCCAACCCAAGAGGTAGCGGGAAAATATATTTCTCGCACTAATAAGGAAAGCTTTGGGACTCTTATATAACCTATGTGGTGACAAGGAGAATATATGAATCTCGATGTTGACACCGAGAACAATCATGAAAATAGTGTAGAGAATTTTTGGTACTAAGCTCATAGATATATGACATGTGAAAATTGACATTGGTGACGAAAATTTGTAAGATTTTGTGCAGAGTGTGAAACTCCATGTAGAATGTGAAGAAATTGGTGCAGACAAGGATAGTTGTGCTACTCAAGCAAAGGGTAAAAAACCTCGACCTCGAGAGAAACAAACTCAAAAAAAATTATCATTTTATTTTCTTGTTGTCTTTATCAAATTTAATTACCAAAGTATATTTTCAAAATTTAATTTTTATTGGTTGATTTTCAAAAACAAGTTGAAATTTTAATATCAACTTTTTGTTATATTGTTCTTCGTTCATTGTAATTCAGAACCAACATATAGTTTGACGGCTTTTTATCAATTACACAAAAGGGAAATTTGGCAAACATGTTGAAAACTGAAAAAACTTCATTAATCTGCTTCAAACAGGTATTACAAACTGAGTACATGCTGAAAGCATTAAAAGAGACAACCATAATGAATACATCTGAAACATATATGTTGATTAAATATCATATATGCTGCTTTGATGCGGTACAAAAGGTGACAAAAACTGTCTATTCGTTCCATGTGTGACCAGCTCCTAATCAAGCTAACCTTCTAATCTAAACTCCAGGATAAGAATTCCTTTTAATGTGTACTTAGAGGTGCAACAATCTCATAGCTTGTACGGGTACAACTCCTCTAATTCTGTATCTGGTTAGAGCCCATATGATGTCTTGTTATTGTCCATACTTCTGAAAGTCACAGACACTCTATGATGTCGTACCCCCAGAATGCAGTGCTTAGCTAAGTCTGCTCCATTCCTTTTAAGAATCAGTATTGAACCCATCGGTATGGAATCTTAACAGATCCTCTAAACTCCTTAGGGCTGATATTATTGATTTTTTTTTTAACAAAATATTTCTCTTACTGAAGAAGGACACCATGCAGAAGGGCCTTACAAAATTATGGTGATCTTTGTGTGGGGGAATGCAATCTCCTTCATTGTAGATGTTGATTATACAACTATTTGGGATGCAATCGACTGGTAGTATACTCCATCTATCCATCTTGATCATCCTCTTTATTTCAGAAGGCATCAGATCTGCCTCATCATTTCATAAGATACCTAGGGGTTCCCTTGCCTATCTTTGGTGAAATTATAGCAATAACCACATTCGATGGTCATCCTGCTCTTTCCACGCATCCACTTTATTGGTTCTGAATATGTTCTTTCCATTAGCAGATGTTGACCTCTCTTTTGGTTGAGGTTTAGTTTTCCCTCCTTAATAGCCTAAGGTCTAGCCATAGGATTTTTCTGTTGACTATTCCTAGAAAACTAGAAAGGAACCTCACCATTAAAAACTCTAAACTTTTTCATGCTCAACTTGAAGTTCCACATACTGGTCCTAACCTCTAGCACTTAGTAGGTGGGGTCAGTATGGGGGATCTCAAGGAGAGTCCCTATAGGACTGCTTGACCTTAGGGTTGACTCTGGGTGTTGGTCTGGAGATATTTCACTCATTACACTCACTATCACCCACAATCACTCAGTATCCCTAAACCTAAAATTGTTGACTTTAATCCCTTGATCTTTTGGGAGACTCATGTAGATGGTCCTCTAGACCTAGCCTAGGGTTTAGCTAAGACCAGTACATAGAGGACCCAAATGAGGATTTCATTGGTCCATATCTTATACATGGTGGTTGGCACCCCAATTCTACCAAAATATCCAACTTGGTCTTTTGCCCCTAAATACACCCAAATTACCTAAATGCCCTTAAAACCCCAAATTTGGTCAAAATCCTCAAATTCACCCAAAATATCTAAATTTATTCAAAAATTATTTTAAACCATTTCAGAATACCCAAATTGCTCAAATCCACCCAAATATTCGAAAATTACAAAAATACCCCAAAATTTGCAAAAATTACGAAAATACCCTTCCCAAACTTTTCCAAAACCTCCAAAATCACATCAAATGTCTCCAAAACCAATTTGGACTCTTTAATTGAACCTACTTTGGCAACTTGACCATTTTGACGAAACACCCCAAATTGTCATTAAAGGTCCAATTTCCCCAAATTCACCTCAAATGTCCATCAATTTGGCCCCAATGCCCCTCAATTTCAATTCTAAATTCAAATTCATCTTTTATTTGATCAATACAAACCTAATCCAAGCCTAATTGGCCCATTCTTTGAGCTCAATTTTGATTTAAGTCAAACCCCAAATTTTAGCCCTATGACTTAATCTCACTTAATTGAACCCCATAGCCTACTAAATTCGCCCCAAATTGAATCTTAAACTCTTCATAACACCCCTACACATCAAATTTTACCATCAATTGACCTTGTTCAAGCCTCAATTTCACTTAATTTTAGCCCACATTCAAAATCCCCAAATTGGCTGTCTCCAAATTCCACCAAATTGAATGCCATAAACCCAAAATTGTCACTCAATTTATGTTTAAAACTCTTCATAATATTCCTATAGACCATTTTCAACCATCAATTTTGACTTAGGTCAACCTAGACCCAAGTCTAGTCCAACATGCCCAAATTGACCAAAATTTCAAAATCCTTCAAATTGAGCTTCAAATTGAACTTAAAATCACTTCAATCCTTCACCAAAAATCTTCATGACAATCATTTACACAATGTTGATCAATCAATTGAGCTCAAAGTCATGGATAGTCTAACCCAAACCCAACTTTTAGCCATGTTGACCCAAATTGGACCCATGTGACAAAATTGACTTACCATCTTAAAGTCACCAAATTACGGTTTCCACAGCCACTAATCACATCATATGGACCATGCTAGATCCACCTAAACTAGACAAGGTGAGATATGGACCAATGGTCCATTGATTTAAGGGATTTCACCCCATATTTAGCCTAAATTCAAATATCTTCTTCATCATCACTTACCCTTAGGAGTTAACCATCATTAGCAGCTCCCTGACCTCCCTAAGCCAAGAAGTGACCAAACTCTGGCTCGCCACCTCCTCAGCCGCTGGAAACAGCTAGCCCAAGGGAGCCCCAAGTGGCCAAAACACAAAATTAAACCTCCCTCAATCGGCTCACTCCCATTGGCCATTGGAGCCTTTCTTCACTCCATCTCAGCAAGCTTTAGCACCCAACTCCAAGCCCTGAGCTCCACCAGGCAGCCATGGCTTTAAATGAAACTATCCATGAACAAAGAGGAGAGTGCTTGGAACATTAAGGAAACTCTACCAAAATTTCACCAGAGCTTCTCTAAACCATCCCAAGTGCAATCCCCTTGCTCTCAAACATTGATAGCCTCCCCTTAGAGCCAATTTCTCCACTGAAATTTTCCCTGAAACTAGGAAAGATCTCTCCACTCCACCATAGTGCACCAAACTATAATTAATTGTGCACACACCATCCCCACAGTGAGGGAGGTTGACTCCCCATAAAGCCCCCTCTAAAACAACCTCTATGTAGCTCTGAACTAGCGTCTAAAATTGAGTTTGATCAAAATCACACCCTAGACAATTCACCAAGGCTTGGGACTTCATCTAGAGGTTCGTTGGACCCAATAGAAGCTACCACAACCATCTGATTGAGGCATCCCTTCGTAGATAAAAGTATTGAACCTTAACCCTAATCCGAGCTTATTTTGATTCTTCATTTGTAATGGCTTGATTTCATACACTATTAACCATATAGATGTGCTCATCTCGAGTAGATGAAGGTTTAAAAATAAACCCCATGTGATTTGGTTGAGACTAGACGAAGATCTTAAGGTTCTTGTGTGAACGGCTCACGGGTTAGGTCACTTGGCGATGATAACGTAGAGCCGTCTGATTGCGCATGTATCCAATCAACGGAGGAGATCAAGCCAGACAAGCGGATGGTACGAGAGCCACGGGATGCGTGGCAGCTGAAGTGGATGGTGGTGTCAAATAAGTGTGTGTCGCATGTGAGTTCGGAGCCACCGTAGGATGAGTTACCGCCTTGATGGATAAGTAGAAAATTAGGGATTTTTGATTTTTTTTAAATGCCTAAACTTAAAAAATCGTTATCTTTCTCTAGAATAATATGGACTAAAGATAAAAGAAAAAACATAAAAATAAAAGAGAAATAACCTTTTGCTCAGTGAATAGAGGAGAATAATATGAACTAAAGATAAAAATTATTTGACAAACATATGATTTTTAATGAATTAAATACCCTCTCTGGTGTTTCAATTCTCCATGACTAAATATTACTCACCATCACTTGAAATTTTGAGGGTTCATTCCTCATGATAGAGGCTATATCTTCTGATTTTTCCAAGGTCAAAGAGAATCTCTATACTTCTATCCCTCATTTTCAAGCTAGAGTGACTATTTTGGATATTTTAATTATATAAATCAAAATATCACTAAGAAAATTATGAAATAATTTTAGTAGGTTTCTTGTGGTCAAAGAAGTCTAGGAAAAATATCATGATGCTTTAGATCACCTTGTGAATTTCTATATTTAATTAAATGCAAATATATTACATTAATCTATGTAAATTAAATACTTATAAAAAATTAATAAAATCAATCCTATATTGTTCATAAAAATCATGTCTATTTACAGTAAAAAATTGAAAATTATTTGACTAAGTCGAAGCACCAAAGTTGATTTTCTAAGAAACCTTGTATTTTTATACAAAAATAATTATAATAAATTAAATTCACTTGGTAAAATTATAAAAAATGGTTTTCTGAGTTCCTTATGATCAAGGGCACTTAGGAAAAATAAAAGTCATTCTTGGTAAAATACTTGATTTTTTAGCCTTCTTTTAAATTTAAAATATTAAAATAATTAAAAATCCCAAACATACCAAAATATTTAAAAATATGCCTAATTGCTCCCTGATTAGTTGGGGACCCATTATAATATTTTTTGTAATTTTCCATAAATTAAAAATAACTTTAAAGGCTTAAAAGTGGGTTTTCCTTATCCTCCCATTAAAATAATTATAATAAATTTATTCAAAAGATCACGAAATTTTGCCTAAGTAATTCTCTGACTTAAGAAAACCATTAATAATTTTCTTATAAATAAAAACTTCATTTGGAAAGTTAAGCAATTCAACTTTTGCAAATCCTACTTTCTAAATTTAAATAATTAAATTAAATTAAATTTTGAGAGGTCTACCTCATAAATATGACACTATAAACCCTCAAAGTCATTTGAGTTGTGTTTAGTGAGTTATGAGGTGAAGTGCCCCAAGGGCAAAGTGGTAATTTCACACTTTGGTGTCTTAATCAAAATTTAGGATTAACCAAGGGAAAATGGGTAATTTTGATCTTATGTTTGGATGATTGAAATACAATGAGATTAAAAGTTAGAAACCCACTCACTACCCTTGCACAACATCAACAAAATCATAATCCTCCTAACTTTCATGACTTGGAAGTCAACTAAGATCAAATGATTCTTAAGTTATTGGCTTAAGCTAGAAAGATAATTTACTTTTTTAAGCCCAAAGTTGAGGATAATTTGATCATTGGATAAGAATACATATCACTTGAATTCAAAATTTTATAATCACCTTTTCACCTATTATGATTATTAAAGGTTTAGTAACAACCTAAGCTCAATGTTTAAACTAATTGATCACATTTAGAAGATAAATTAATTGGTGATTAACATCATTTAAAACTACAAGCCTAACCTTAATTGTGGGCACCATAATCTTAAATAACCTAGACTTGCCTTAGGGGCACCCACTTACATTAATTTTAAATGAAACATCAATTTACTAACCGAGTATCATATCCTTGGGATAACTAAACTGTCAACTTTCACCGAGTAATGGGGCAGTCACACTCTAGCCTTGGATGATTAATGGAGCAATATGATAAGTCCAAAATTAACTCAGAATATTTCAAGAGATCTTCAAAATGGTCCATCGAGCATTTTGAAATCTATTGGACATTCTTAAGAGCAAATTGGACTTGTCATATTTTGTTTTAAAATCATCTACTAGGACCTTCCAAGATCCAACAAAATTATAGCCTGAGGTTCGATAGCTAAACTTTCAGATACTTGTACAATTTAAGTTCTTTGTTATATACATGCCTTTCAAGTACCAACGTTTCAGGAGGTGGAATGAAAAGACTCGTTAGATACACCTTTACAGTTTACAATACCGTCTTTTCTTGTACCTTCCACACTGTATTTTTATGCTTATAAAACTTACATGTTAAACAACGTTGTCACCCTGCATGAAAACCAAAATGCTAGGATAGTTGTAAAACCAAAACCAAAACTAAAATCAACCAAGATAAAGTTCACCTCCACAACATTCAAAATATAAAACAACTCAAAATTTAATCACAAACATCACAAAACAACTGTTGTAACTAAATTAAGACATCTCTATCAAATGTTCAAGAATCCTTCAGAGGAGGTAACCTACAGTTGCTAACGAGACTTCCCACGGTCTAAATGAAAGTACAAAATTCATTAAATTAAGTTTAATAATTTTATTTGGACTAAGCGAATCCGATAGAAAATAGTGGTGTCGGAACAAGGGAACCGTAGGATCCTAACCGGTGTCACTCTAATCAACTTTAATATGCCCCATAATATTTAAGGAACCATAACCATAGGAACATCTGATTTGACATCATAACCTGACATTTTAAAAAACTTAAACTCATCATGATGAGGAGCTTGGCGCTAGCACTGTGGGCAGCACGTTTATCTTCAATAGTAAGAGGATCTACAACAGCACATCTTTCCTTAGAATTAGAATATCCACACCATAGGACTTTGAGGTGGTTTGCCTATGCAACATAAATTCTCAACTTTTCTTTAGGCCTTTGTATAGCTCTCCTGCATAATTTAAGCCTTAACTCGTTTTAGGATTTTGAGGTTGTCGTTCATCACAACCTAAATCCTCACATCTTCTAGGTTAAGTGTGTGATCATTTCACATGAATGTAAACACTAACTAATAAAATTGACATGATGAAACATTTAAATATTTCTCCTCTAAACTAAAGTCAAACCATAGGGTAGTGATACACCTAAAATATATAGTGTTATTAAACACATTTTTATAACTATTTTTGAGATATTGCACTTTAATGGAAGGTATTTTTGTGTTTTTCTTATAGATACAACTAAAAATGGTGAAAAATGCTTAAACGAGTGAAAAATGATTAAATTTGGAGCAAAAATAGTGAAAAATGTGCAAAAGATTTTTGGTGCCTAAGCGTCAGATCCGACGCTTTAGCGCCGGTTAAACAGAGAAGGTCGTGCCTAAGTGCTAGAGGCCCCGTGCTTAAGCACCAGTGGCAATTATTGGATGATTAAATTTGGTTTCTACAATTTTTGAAAAGGTTTTTAAGGCTCCCATTGGCTTAATAGGTGGTTATAACTACCATGGACGAAAATTATCATGAAAGGATGCATCTCTTGGGGAAATACATTGAATTTAGACATATTTTGAAGAGAAACCAAGGCACCTTTTGGAAAATTATAAATGAAAGAAGAGAGGACTTAGGAAAAATTCCTGAAAGTATTGGAAAGTTTTGAAGGTTCTCATTTTGGGAGTTAGTTTGGAGTGATTATCAGGCACCACTTTTACTTTTATTTTTTCCTTTTTGATATTTTATTTTGAGTGATTGTAAAGAGAAGAGAATTAAAGTAACTTCNTCTTTCCTCCATGAATTCTGAGTACTTTTCTTTATCTTTCTTCTTAAAATGATAAGTAATTAAGTTTTAGACGGAAGTTGTGGAAAGTATTGATCTTCAATGATGGAAGAAGTTGTGATGACTTAAATACATGCACTTCATTTACTTTTTGATTTGGCCAATCCAGGTATTAAAATTTGGTTTGAGAGCATGTAAGAACCAGCCTGGTATTGTCTCAGTCAACAATTGGAAGGAATCACATGAGATTGTATGAATGAGAATGTATTTCATATGATGGAGTGCAAATAAATAAGGAAATATTCTTTGAAAGGTGTAGAGTTTGAGGACTTTAAAATGATAGGTTAAATCCCCCAACTTGGTTTATTGTTTTAGGTTATGATACGAGATATTAGTCCCCAGGTAGAGGGAATTGAGGGAACTCTAGAGTGAGAGCTAGTGTTTTCCTTGCCTATCTTCAAAACTATTCAAACTTTCAATTAGTCAATGTTCTTGATAGCAACTCTACTCTAGTAAGGGTAAATTACTGTTTCTTTTTGACACAACAAAATTTGCATACTTCCACAACAAAATCCCCCAACTTGGTTTATTGTTTTAGGTTATGATACGAGATATTAGTCCCCAGGTAGAGGGAATTGAGGGAACTCTAAAGTGAGAGCTAGTATCTTCCATGCCTAGCCGGTCTTCGAAACTATTCAAACTTTAAATTATCCAATGTTTTTTATAGCAACTCTAGTAAGGGTAAAAAATATTATTTATCCTATTTAGCACAACATAATTTGCATACTTCCACAATCGAATTCCTACACTTACTACTAATTCATAATAAGAAGAAAGATATTTTCATATTTAGTGTTTTTTTTCTACCAAAACTCTAGTTATCTTTTTAAATTACTATTGTTCTATCAAAATATTAAAAATATCAAAAATATTTAAATTTTCATTACTACAAAAATCATCTTTAGTTTAGATAATTATTTTATTTATTACAAATAGAAAGTTTGTTGTTCAATAGTGCATATTGTGTATTCTCCCTGTAGGTTCGATATTTAGGCCTTAATAAAAAAAACCTATATTACTTGACAACGATACGTATACTTGCATTGTATCCCAATATATATAAATTAAAAGTTAAAATTCTTTTTTTTCTTAAGGATCAAGTTTTTGGTTTTGTTGCAAAGTAAGGAAATATAAGTGAAATATAATCTGAATTATTATTGTACTGTGCATATTAGCAGTATCCAGAGATCAAGTTTAAAAACAGTAGAAATCCTATGATCTATATGATTGTTTAGAAGCAGACGAACAAAAATGAAATAGGATAGCTACTGCTTATCATCCTCAGAATCACCGCTATACCACTATTCTGCAGGCTCATAATCAGGCTATCGAGGATATGGAGGAAATTGCACTCCTAGGTCACCTCTAACTCTCTTCCACTTTTAAGTTGAATGGCTTTTACTTGTTCTTTATTCTGAACTTTTGGATTTGATTCAGCATTATTAGGAAGTGTTCCTTAGGATCCATTACTTAATGAATTTGTTATTTGCCCAAGTTGATTCTCAATATTTCTAATTGTAGTGCATAATTCTAGAAAATTGGAAAGATATAAATTTGGATCTTTAGTTGCTGACCCCCCACTCTGATTATTTGAAATCATTTGGATAATAGCATATTTAAACTCAAATGAATTAGCCACTACAGTAGGTTTTTGAATACTGCAATGAAGTTCATCTACAGTAGGGTCGGCATAATCTCGATAAAGGTCTAAACTCATTATGTTCATTTACAGTTACAGTTACTCCTCCTTTCTTACGAACACAATGAATTGGACTAACCCATGCCTCATAAATAGATTCCCCTTCAAATTGATTAAAAGATGTAATATCATTTCTAAGCTTTGTAGTTTTTTATGGTGGAAAATATTTAGCAAGCAATTTTTGTGCTAAATCACCCAAAGTTCTAATAGATCCAGGTGCTAACGAATTTAACCACATCTTAGCTTTATCCCTCAGTGAGAAAGGAAATAACGTAAGTCTTAAGTATCGGTTAAATAAAGAAGGTCGCGCCTATGCGCCAAAGTCCTCGTGCTTTAGTGCCAATGGCAGTTATTGGACGAGTAAATTCGGTTTTTGTGAATTTGAAAGAGGTTTTTGAGGCACCCATTGGCTTAATAGGTGGTTATAACCACCGTGGATGAAAATTATCACGAAAGTATGAAACTCTTGGGGAAATATATGAATCTAGACATATTTTCAAGAGAAATGAAGGCACCTTTTGGAAAATTATAAAAGAAAGAAGAGAGGACTTAGAAAAGAGTCCTGAAAGTACTGGAAAGTTTTGAAAGTTCTCATTTGGGGAGTTAGTTCAGAGAGATTTTCAAGCACCATTTTTACTTTTATTTTATCCTTTTTTTTATTTTATTTTGAGTGATTGTAAAGAGAAGAGAATCAAAGGAACTTAAAGAGTTTGGTGGAGGACTTGACATAAGTTTTTTATCTTTTTGTTTTGAGACTACTTTTGATTTTAATTGAGACTTGTTATTGGTTTGACAATGATTTCTTATTTTAAACTAAAGTGTGGTCTTGTTTTCTCCATGGATTCTGAGTAGTTTTCTTTATCTTTCTTCTTAAAATGATAAGTAATTAAGTTTTGGATGAAAGTTGTAAAAAGTATTGATCTTCAATGATGGAAGAAGTTGTGATGATTTAAACCATGCACTTCATTTACTTCTTGATTTGGTCAATCCAAATGTTAAAATTTGTTGTGAGAACATGTAAGAACCGGGATGGTAATTTCTTAATCAACAATTGGAAAGAATCACATGAGGTTGTATGAATGTGAATGTAGTTCATACGATTGAGAGCAAATAAACAGGGAAATATTCATTAAAGGGTGTAGAGTTAGAGGACTTTAAAGTGACAGGTTTAATCCCCCAACTTGGTTTATTATTTTAGGTTCTGATACGAGATGTTAGCCCCCAAGTGGAAGGAATCGAGGGAAATCTAGAGTGAGAGCTAATATCTTCCCTGCCTAGCCATTCTTCAAAATTATTAAAACTTTAAATTAGAGAATGTTCTTTATAACATCTCTAGTAAGGGTAAAGAATATTATTGCTCCTATTTGACACAACACAATTTGCATACTTCCACAATAGAATTCCTATACTTATTATTGATTCATAATAAGAAGAAAGATATTTTCATATTTAGTGTTTTTCTTCTAAAAAAACTCATGTTATCTTTTTAATTTGTTATTGTTCTATCAAAATATTGAAAATATCAAAAATATTTAAATTTTCATTAATGCCAAAATAATCTTTAGTTTAGATAATTATCTTTTTATTAAAAATAGAAAGTTTGTTGTTCAATAGTGCATATTGTCTATTCCCCTATGGGTTCGATATTCAGGTCTTAATCAAAAAGACTTATATTACTTGATAATGATACGTACACTTGCATAGTATCCCAATATATATAAATTAAAAGTTAAATTTCTTATTTTTCTTCATGATCAAGTTTTTGGTTTTGTTGCAAAGTAAGGAAATATAAGTGAAATATAATCAAAATTATTGTTGTACTGTGCATATTAGCATTATCCAGGGATCAAGTTTTTGGCGCCATCGCCAGAGAGAAATTGATTTTAAAAGCAAATTTCTACCTTTAGAAAGTCTTATTTAAACTTTAAGTTATCTTATATTATCATATTTTATTTTGTTTATTTTATTTTATTTTATTTTATTATATGTTAGTGTATGTGTAGTTCAGGTTCTGAAGGACTAGTGTCTTGAGATTCTGAATTAAAAAGAACTATTAAAAAAATTAGAAAAACCAAAAAAATTATAAATTTTGAAATATATAAAAAAGCTACAGAAATGGCAGACCAAAATAATCAAAATGCTGAAATTCGTCATGATTTTAGACCTTTAAAAGATTATGCCAACACAACTGTAGATGAACTTCATTGTAGTATTCAAAAACCTACTGTAGTGGCTAATTCATTTGAGCTTAAACCTATTATTATCCAAATGGTATCAAATAATCAGTTTGGGGGATCACCAACTGAAAATCCATCTTGCCAATTTTCTAGAATTATGTGCTAAATTTAAATACAATGGTGTATCAAATGATGTCATAAGACATAGATTATTTCCTTTCTCACTGAGGGATAAAGCTAAAATGTGGTTGAGTTCGATAGGACCTGGATCTATCAGAACTTGAGGTGATTTAGCACAAAAATTCCTTGTTAAATATTTTCCACAATCAAAAACTTCAAAGCTTAGAAATGATTTTAAATCTTTTAATCAGTTTGAAGGGGAATCTATTGATGAAGCATGGGAAATATTTAAAGAATTCTTAAGAAAGTGTCCACACCATGCTATACCAGATTGGTTAATAACTCAAACTTTTATAATGGATTAGTTGAATCTCGTAGATCAATTATCGATGCCACTGCTGGTGTTTTATTGATGTCAAAACCTTTTTGCTTATGCTTTAATTAAAGAAATGGATGCCAATAATTTTTAATAGCCTTCTGAGAGGGTAAATTCAAAGAAAGTAGCCAATATTCATGAAACTGATGCATTTACCATGTTAGCAAATCAAGTTGCTATAATTTCAAGGAAGTTAAACCAATTTGGAATGAATTTTTCTCAACCAATTTCCATGATTGAAGAGAATTTATTAGGCCAAATGGTAGATTCTCAAGCATCATTAGAAACTTTGAATGCCATAAATAATAAGCAGAATAACCCATATTCAAATTATTATAGCCCATGTTGGAAGAACCACCCCAACTTTAATTGGAATAACAATTCAGGTGGTAATAATTAGCAATGGGGGAATAACCAAGGAAACCCATTTAGAAATTAGAACGACCAAGGGAATAATAATTATAGATCTACTTATCCTCCAAGTTTCGATAGTAATACACAATTTAAGAAGAAGAAGTTGTCTATAGAATAAGTGGTGTTATAAATGAGAAATTAATTACAAAGTCATGGAGCTATAATTGAAAATATTGAGAATCAACTTGGGTAAATAACAAATTCATTAAGTAATAGATCCCAAGGAACACTTCCTAGTAATAATGAATCAAATTCAGAAGACCAAAATAAAGAATAAGTAAAAGCTATTCAACTTATAAGCGGAAGAGAGTTAGAAATTTGGGTTCAAAAAGAAATTGAAGTAGTGAGAGAAATAATTGAAGAATCAAAAGTGGATGCTCCAAAAGATTCTGAGAGACCTATTTCTCCACTAAAAATTGATTTGAAAAAACCACCACCTCCATTTCCTCAGAGAATTCGTCAGCAGAAGTTGGATAAACAATTTTTAAAATTTTTGGAAATATTTAAGAAGCTTTCAATTAATATTCTATTTGCTGAAGCCTTAGAACAAATGTTGAGCTATGTAAAGTTTATGAAGGATACTCTCAATATGAAAAGTTTGAAGATAATGAGACTATTGCACTTAGTGAGGAGTGCAGTGTGATAATTCAAAAGACACTTTCTGAAAGCTTGATGATCCTAGTAGCTTTACAATTCCATGTGTAATAGAAGACATATTTTATGGGAAAGATTTATGTAATTTAGGTGCAAGCATTAACCTTATGCCATTATCAATATTTAAAAGATTGGGATTAGCAGTTAGCAGATCGTTTGATAACATACCCAAAAGTAGTCATAGAAGATGTCCTAGTGAAAGTGGATCAATTTAACTTTCCTGTTGATTTCATTGTGTTAGATATGGAGGAAGATAAAGAGATACCTATCATGTTAGGGAGACCTTTCCTAGCCACAGGAAAAGCAATGATAGATGTGCAGAAAGGGGAATTAACAATGCACGTCAATGATCAAACTGTTACTTTTAGCATTTCAAAATCAATGAAATACCCTGCAAAAGGTAAAGATAATGAATGTTATAGGATGGATGTTATAAGATATCTAAGTGAATGAAATTTTAGAACTACTTATGAAGAAAAATCTGAAGAAAAAGATTTGGAACACGAGCAAGAAGAGTAATTAAATCAATGTGAAGATCTTTTTAAGGAAAATTTAAACTATGTCAAAGAATGTTTTGAAGTTTTGGACACGATAGACAAAGGTAAATCATTTTTTCCATCTATTGAAAAAACTTTAGAACTAGAGTTGAAGATACTTCCTAATCATTTAAAATATTCCTTTTTAGGAGATTCCTCTGCTTTACCAGTTATAATTTTCTCAAAATTAATGATGGAAGAAGAAGAAAGGTTGATGAAAATTTTAAAAAGTTTTAAGAAAGCATTTGGATTGACAATTGTTAATATTAAAGGAATCAGTCCTTCAATTTGTATGCACGGAACTCATATGGAAGAGAACTACAAACCTAGGGTTGATCCGCAAAGGAGATTGAATCTTGTTATGAAAGAAGTTGTAAAGAAAGAAATTTTAAAGTGGTTAGACGTTTGAATTATCTACCCTATTTCAGATAGTGCATATGTTAGTTCAATTCATTGTGTTCCTAAGAAAGGAGGAGTAACTGTAACTATAAATGAACATGATGAGTTGATACCTACTAGACAAGTTACAGGGTGGCGAATATGCATTGATTATAGAAAATTAAATCTTGCCACTAGGAAAGATCATTTTCCATTACCCTTTCAAGATCAAATGCTGGATAGACTAGCTGAACATAAATTCTTTCATTTTCTGGATGGATATACTGGTTATCACCAAATTCAAATATCTCCTGAGGATCAAGAGAAAATAATGTTTATCAGTCCTTATGGTACTTTTGCTTTTAGAAGAATGCCCTTTGGTTTATGTAATGACCCTGCTACATTTTAAAGATTTATGGTGACAATTTTTTGTGATTTAATTGAAAAAGGGATTGAAGTATTCATGGATGATTTTTCAATGTTTGGAACTTGTTTAGAACTTTTATCCAAAGTTCTTAAGTGTTGTGAAGAAACAAATTTAGTCCTTAACTGGGAAAAATGTCAATTTATGGTAGCAGGAGGAATTATATTAGGACATCAAATATCAGAAAATGGTATGGAAGTAGATCCTGCTAAAATTCAAGTGATCGCTAATTTACCTTATCCAACAAATGTAAGGGAAATTAGGAGTTTTTAGGACATGTTGGATTTTACAGACGATATATTAAAGAATTTTCAAAGATTGCTAAGCCTTTATACCATTTACTGAAAAATGATGTAATTTTTAATTTTAATGAGGAATGCATAAAAGCTTTTAATTTATTAAAAGAAAAACTAATCACTGCATTAATTATAGTTTCACCAAACTGGGAAGAACATTTGAATTAATGTGTGATGCTAGTGATTATGTTATTGGAGTTGTTTTAGCACAAAAATATGATAAAATTTTTAAAGTTATTTACTATGCTAGTAAATCTCTTAATGAAACTCAAATTAATTATACAACAACTGAAAAAGACTTATTAGCAGTAGTGTATGCTTTTGATAAATTTAGATCATATTTAATTGGAACTCATTGTGTAGTGCATACAGATCATTTTGTTATTAAGTATTTAATGAAAAAGAAGGATGTTAAACCTAGACTTATAAGATGGATTCTTCTTTTGCAAGAATTTGATTTTGTAATAGTAGATTAGAAGGGGATTGAAAATAAAATTGTTGATCATTTGTCCAGGCTTGAATTAGAAAAACCACTATGTTTTGGAAATGAAATTAATGAACATTTTCCAGATAAAAAATTGTTCATTATTAATGAGTGGCATGTTCTGTGGTATGCCGACATTATGAACTTTATTGTTAGTGATATTATACCCTATGGAATGACATACCAACAGAAGAGGAAATTTATTTATGAAGCTAAGAATTATTTTTTGGATGACCCATTTTATATAAACAAGGAAAGGATTTGATTATTCGAAGATGTATACCATTAGAAGAAACATATGAAATTTGTCCAAAAATATCATAATTCTGATTTTGGGGGACATTTTCATTATTAACAAGTTTTGATAAAACAACATAAAAAATTTAACAATCTGGATTTTATTGGCCTACAATTTTGAGTGATGTTAATACTTATATCAAAACTTGTGATAGATGTCAAAGAGTAGGCAATATTCTTAGAAGAAATGAGATGCCCTTCAATTATATGCTACAAGTTGAAATATTTGATGTTGAGGATTAGATTTCATGGGACCATTTATACCATCTTTTGGAAATTTATATATTCTATTAGCAGTGGGCTATGTATCTGAATGGATAGAAGTTGTTACTTAACCTCAATATGATGCTCAAAGTGTTGTAAAAATTTTGAAAATGAATATATTTTAAAGATTTGGGATGTCAAGAGTTATCATTACTAGTGGGGGAAGTCATTTCAGAAATGCCATAATAGAGAAATTATTAAAGAAATATCATATAAATTATAAGATAACTACTGCTCATCATCCTCAGATAAGTGGTTTGGCTGAGTTATCCATTCAGGAAATTAAAAGAATTATGAAAAAATATGTGAATCCAACAAAAATGGATTGGTCAGTCAAACTTGACTATGCTTTGTGTGCCTATAGGATTGCATACAGAACTCTTATAGGAATGTCCCTATATAGGCTAATATTTGGAAAAGCTTTTCACTTACCAGTTGAACTTAACCATAAGGCATATTGGATGATTAAAGTGTTCAATTATAATTTGAAAGATGCTGGTGAGAAAATATTGTTACAATTAAATGATCTTGAAGAGATAAGGAATGAATCTTATGAAAGTGCCAAAATTTATAAACAAAAGATGAAGATGTGGCATGATCGAAGGACCCTTACTTAAAAGTTTCAGCCAGGGTAACAAGTTTTGCTATATAATTCAATGTTAAGTTTATTTCGAGGTAAACTTAAGTCCAGGTAGATGAGCCCATTTATTATCATTAAAGTTTATCCTTATGAAGCTGTGTATATTAAAGATCCTAAGTCTAAGAAAATATTTAAAGTTAATGGACATAGACTGAAAACTTATTTTATAGAGGACCAGCATAAGTTTAATGATGGAACGATGTTGGGTCAACCAGAGTAAGCACTGGTTACATCGGGCTGATGACATAAAACCAAGCACTTTGTGTACGAAGCGTTGATAACAGGTTTTCAATTAGCATTTGATAGACTTGTGTATGAATAACAAGGCAGAGTAGGAAGCGTTAATAATAGGGTTATAATTAGCAATATCAATGGGTATAACTGACATTAATATTTACGGAGATTCATAGTTGATCATTCAACAGGTTGCAGGGCAATACAAAATTTTGAAACCTAAATTGGAACAATATCATCGTTATACAATGAAGTTATTATAACAGATTCCAGACGTGAATATGCATAATCCCAAGGGGAGAAAATACTCTTGCCGATGCTTTGGCCAAACTTACCGAGGAATTTGCATGTCCACAAGAAGATTCCATTAAGATCACTGTTCAAGGACTTTAGGTTTTGTCCCAAATCGATGTAGATACTTTGGAAAAATTGGGTAAAGAGGAAATAGTAATGACAACTACTAAAACTGTGAAAGACTGACGTCAACCTTTCACAGAATATTTACAAACAAGAAAGCTGTTAGATGATAAGTCAGTAGCATATCAAATAAAAAAGAGAGCCCTATCATATGCTTTAATAGATAATGTTCTTTACCGAAGATCTTTCAACCAAATGTGGTCAAGATTCTTGAATGTTACAGAAGCTCAAGAAATCGTTAAATAAGTACACTCAGAACTTTGTGGCACTCATCAATCAGGTCCGAAGATGAAAATTAAAATTAAAAGGTTAGGATATTACTGGCCCGCAATGATGACCGACTGTATGAAAATTTCCAAAAGTTGTCACCAATGCCAAGGACATGGAGTGGTCTTACATCACTCCCCAAATGTGTTACACCTAACAGTTACGTCATGGCCATTTGAATGTTGGGGCACAGATGTGGTGGGTCCAATAGACCCTCAATCTTCAAAGGGACATCGGTTCATCCTAGCCGCTACCGATTACTTCTCAAAGTAGGCAGAAGCAATATCATTGAGAGAAGTAAAAGCACAACATGTCTTATAGTTCTTTAAGAACCAAATTGATTATCATTTCGGAATACCACGCAGAATTATTTCAGACAATGGAAAAGCACGAAGATTAATAATTTTATCAGAAGACATGAAATTGATTGGCGTTATTCTACAATTTATTATCCGAGAGCTAATGGATTGGCCGAGGCTTTTAATAAGACTCTCGTCCAAATTCTAAAAAGAACCTTGGACGGAAACAAAAGGAATTGTCACGAGCAGTTATTAGAAGATTTATGGGCTTATAGAACTACGTTCAGAACTCCAAGCCGGTCTACACCTTACGCTCTTGTGTATGGATCTGAAGTTATGTTACCTTTAGAAGTTCAACTTCCTTCTCTCAGAGTTGTCGTTGTCAACAAAATCACTACTGAAGAAAATGCCAAATTATGACTGGAAGAATTAGAAAGTTTGGAAGGAAGACGATTGGTAGCATAACAAAATTTTGAATTGTATCAAGCCAAGATGATTGAAGCGCATGACAAATTGGTCCTCCCGCGACTTTTAAAGTTGGTGATTTGGTTCTTTTCCTTAGAAGACCTATCCTTGCACATCGCGAGATAGGAGGTAAATTTGAACCAACATGGGAAGGATCGTTCGTGGTTGAAAGGGTTTACTCTGGAGGAGCCAACCAATTGATAAATTGTCAAGGAGAAAGATCTATGCTCCCTATTAATGGAAGATATCTGAAGAAATACTATGCGTCATGATGTTTCGAAAGAGCAAACTTTAGAAATAAAGTCTTGTTCTTAGAAGGACCGATGTTTTAATTGCAACTGGGTCCGAACATAAATTTGTAATAAAAAATAATTGAATAATAAAAAAGAAACTAACTAATTTTGCAATATATTCTATATATATAACTTGATATATGGCTTTTTTTTATTGTTTTGTTTCTTTCTCCTTTCTTCTTTCATGTTAGTTTGATCTTATATATATATATATATATATATATATAAAAATTAAGATATTTACATAAGAAATACATTTTGTAACATACATGTATATAAATATATATATATTTATTTAAATCATTAAAGTATAAAAAAAAACTTATATTGTTCTTGCTTAAAAGCCCGGTCTGACATAATGATTGTTTTCCCGTTTTAATGCAGGAGAATGTCAGGAGGAAGACTGATATTCACATTCAAGAATGGCATTGGTTTTGCCCTCGATAATATTCATGATATAACAGTTGGAAAATAACATATTGGAACTTCTTTTCGCAGTTATGAATGTAGATTTGGGCAATTGAATGAGAAAATAAATAAATTTGATTTTCCCTAATTCTGAGAAAGGCTAGCGAGCAAAGAACGATATATATATAAATAAATTTATAAATGAATAATCATAAAGATGTATACATATATATATATATATATATATATATATATATGTATATATATACATATATATGTATATATATA
>NEWO01000245.1:796785-812372 GCA_003013225.1 Phalaenopsis aphrodite | reverse complement strand
AGTAAGCAATCACTTTAGATCTTGGTTAGCAATTCTGAAATATGGGACCTTTATCCTGTCACCCTGCAGTAAAAATTGAAGGGTATGGGGAGGGGAGACAGCAACTGATAGCTCTTTTAAATTGTACCCTTGTCTGGCAAGCCAATTGGCTGGCTGGCTGCCCTCACTAAGGATGAAAGTATATATTACTTTTATCTGTGAGGAAATTTCTCTAATCTTTTTTATCCAATAAGTAAGGTGTCAGGGTGTAAGTTCCTCACCCCTTAATATCATAATTACTGCAGCAGAATCAACTTCTACCCATAAGTTGTTCCAGCTAGCCATGTTGGCAATTTTCAAAGCCCAATAGACAGCCACTAATTTAGTTTCAACAGCATCAGCAGCCTCAATGGGGATGTGAAAGTATAATAAACATTGCCCAAGGTAATTTCTGTAGACACCTCCAACACCTGCACCTGTCTTATTGAAACTTCCATCAGTATTCACCTTTACTGTTTGGTGACCAGGAGGTTTCCAGAAAAACCTATGAACATATTTCTTGTCTGGTTCTCCCAAAGAATAAGAATTGGAGATGTTGGGAAATCTTTTGTACTTAATCATCTTGTGAAGATATGAAATGTTATTTCTGACTATCCTCTCAGTTTTTGGTATGTCTTCTTCAAATTTAACCTTATTTATTTCCATCCAAGTAAACCATGCAACAATAAGAGGTATTCGAGCATATTTCCTTTTATTCCAAGTCTGCCAGCAAGTGGTGATATTATCCCAGGTAAAGAGGTTTTTGTCAATGCTTAAGTGGGCTAGCAGTTGATGTCATACAACCTGTACAAAATTGCATTCAAAGAAAAGATGAGACAATGATTCCTCCTCCTGAATACAGAACCTGCATATAGAAGGTCCTCTCAGCCCCTTTAGTTTAAGGATATCATCAGTAAGGAGGAGATTGTTAAAGACCCTCCAACAGAAAAATGACATGGAGGGGGATAGAAGATTGCTCCAAATGATTTTACTCCAGGATAGATGTTCCCATTGGAATATTTTAGAGTGTATGGCTTTATTAAGGCTTTGATTTGAAAAGGACTGCCATACAATTTTATCTGGTTTACTTCTGTTGATGTTGATGCTGGCAATTTTTTCTATAAAGTTGGCATGTAGAATTTCTGAGAGTTTAAGTAGTGACCAATCTTCATCCACCCAACAGTCAGCCACCTTGAGATCAGGGTTGGGGTTGTTTGAAATAGGGGACAACCAGTCTTTAGGGCACCAATTATCAAGCAGGAAATTTAAGTCTCCTTTCCCTAGATCCCAAATGAATAAGTTTTCAGCAGTGTGTCTTATATGAAGCATTTTACCCCAAATTTTGGAATCCCCTATCTTCCTTTCAACAAGAGTGGGGTGCTGATTTTTGCAATATTTTCCCTTCATGAATAAAGCCCACAGAGATGTCTTAGCTCTGAACTTAATCCAAAGCTTGCATAAGTTTATTTGGAAGAGCTGATCAATACCCTTGAATCCAATTCCCCCAACCAGTTGAGGTTTAGCTACTTTTTGCCATGAAGCCCAATGCATCTGTTGCCTCTGTCCAGACCATAGAAATCTGTTAAAGGCCCTTTCAAGCTGTATCTGGGTTCTTTTCTTGATGTTGTTCATCTGTAGGATATAAGAGGGAAAAGTAGTTAGAATGCTTTTCAGTAGAGTGATTCTGCCCCCATTAGAAAGGAAGGAATGAGTCAATCCATTGAGGTAGGTAGTGATCTTATTAATGACGTCTTCAAATTGAATTTGCCTGGTTCTTCCAGTAATTAGCACGGTCCCCAAATATTTGAGAGGAAGCTGAGAGTTAGAGAAGCCAGTATAGCTAGAAGCCCACTATTTGCAGTTATGATTAGCATGTTTATTAAAGATCAACAGGCACTTCTCAGAGCTAAAACACATACCAGAGTGAGTTTACAACCTTTAAAGAGTCTGATACACTTTCCTTACAGCATTTTTAAGAGCTCTAGAGAAAACCATGATATCATCAACATAGATCAGGTGAGTGATAGCAATGTTGGATCTATGATGATAGATGGTATAGTTTTGGCTGAGAAGAGAGTCATCAAGTATCTAGATAGATAATCCATTGCAATAATAAACATAGTGGGGGATAAGGGGTCCCCTTGCTTTAGACCTCTAGATGCAGTAAAAGAACCTCAGCCTTTGCCATTTATGAGAATAGAAGGATCATTGTTGTAAAGCCATCTATGTATCAGCTGGCAGAAGTCAGAGTGAAATCCTCTAGCACCAAGAACATCCAAAATGAATTCCCAGCTGATGGTATCATTAGCCTTTTTCAAATCCAATTTGTAAATCAGATTACCACCTCTGCAAGTCTTGTTCAGATCATTCCGAAGTTCCTGTGCCAAGAGAGTGTTGTCAATAATGGATCTCCCTTTCACAAAAGCTATCTGGTTGGGTTTTATAATATGTTCAAGATGAGGTTGGAGTCTATTGACAATGATTTTGCTGATCACTTTGCTGATTATAGTGGTTAGACAGATAGGTCTAAAGTGATTCCACGTGGTTTGTATCTCATATTTGGGGATCACCACAAAGGTAGAAGCACTAAAATACTGTGGGAGATTGTTTCCTTGGAAGAAACTAGCTACTGCATCAATCACTTCAGGTTTAATAATGTCCCAAGATTTCTTGTAAAACTCATCAGCGAAACCATCAGGACCAGCTGCTTTGCTACTATCAATAGAGTTAATAGCTTTCCAAATCTCCCCTTCATCAGGAATATCAACAAGTTTTAAATTGGCAGTGTAATCCTTCTCAGCATTGAAATATTCTGGATCAATGGGGCTTCTGAGATTATTCTCTTTAGTCAACAGATTTTTGAAATAGTTGACAGCATCATTAGTTATTTCCTCATTTTCATGAAGCCAATTCCCCTCTACACTCTCAATAGCATGTATGGTATTACATTTCCTTTTATACTTAATGAAAGCATGGTAGAATTTGGTATTCCTGTCCCCCTCCTTGAAGATGTTCATAGCAGCTTTTTGCTTTAGATATTGATCTTGGTAATCTATAGCAGTAAATAGTTTATTTTGGGCAGTTAGCAGTTCTTTTTCCTCAGCTAGTCCCTCCTGTTCAAGTTTCTCTAGTCTTTGGACTTCCTTCTCCAATTCCTGCACATTTGTGTGGACATTCCCAAAAGTCCCCCAACTCCAACTCCTCAAAGATTTAGCAGTTTTGATTTGTATTAAACTAAGTTTGATAATAGGGTTAGTATGTGTAATCCCAGTCCATAGATTGGCAATGAAAGGATTGTAAGAGGGATGAGAAGACCACATATTCAGATATCTAAATGGGGAGGGGGAAGATGTATTTTCTGAAAAATGCTGATAAGGATGGGTCTGTGGTCAGATCCACCTAGGCTTAGATGGGTAACAAAAGTGAGAAGGAAATGACTGTACCAATTATCATTGACCAGGCACCTATCAAGTCTTTCCCAGATTTTACCCCTCATCCAAGTAAAAGCAGGAACTTAATAGCCCAAATCAAATAATCCAGCCCTGTGGATATTATCAGTGAATGTATGCATCTTATTATGGTTAGGAGCTCTACCACCAATTTTTTCAGCAGTAGATGCAATGCAGTTAAAATCTCCCCCCACAATCCAGAGGGAATCCATAAGCTGACTGATATCTAACAGGCAACTCCACAGCTCCTTTCTAGCTTCCTTACTACAACCTGCATAAGTGAAAGTAGCAAAGCCCACATGGCCACCAAAGTTAAACTTAAAATGGACAAATTGTTGGTGATTAATGATGATATTCCATATGATTTCTTTTCTACAATGAATCCAGATTTGGTTATTGGTATTGGCAAAGTTACGGAAACCAGGGAACTTCTTCGTAAGTTTTTGGTGGTTTTTGTGAACCATAGGCTCAAGGATCACAGTGCACCAAGGTTTATATTTATTTGTTAATTGTAAAATTCTTTTAAGGGAGAGGGGATTGGCAATTCCCCTAATGTTCCAGCAAAGGATGTTAATCATTTGTTGGGTGGATTTGTAAGGAGAGTTATGATCTTGACCTGGTTCTTCCTCTATGGTGGTGGGGAGAACCAGTTTTAAGACTGGCTTTTCTTTCAACCTATTTTGATCTTCCCTGTTGTAATTTCTGAACTTCATTTATTTGTTTTCTTTTTCTTCTAGCTATTTGTACCTGCCAATCATCTTTTATTGTCTGTTGAATACCAGCAATAATCTGATCCTCAGGCGCCTTGCCATGAATTTTTTACTGTTCTCCCTCTAGAGGGGAAGGTGAGGGTGTGACTATTGTGATTTCTTGGATTTCCTTTCTGATAATGTTGGTTGGTGAAGTCCCTTTGTTTGTGTTTGTAGGGTAGCCTTCTGCTAGCTCATCTGAAGGTTCCTCTGGTGAAGAGTTTCCCTTAGTGATTGGGAGTAATTCGTTAGTTCTTTAAATGTACTCCTTCCTGTTAATCAGCAGTGTTTCTTCAGCAAGATTTTCTTTGGCTTGTTGTACTATATTGTCTGTTTCCTTATGATCTTTGCCAGTGTTTCTCTTGATTGGTGAGTGTATTCTGTAGCATCTTTACACTGTATGGCCAAACATTCTACAATGTTGGCAATAATAAGGCTTCTATTCAGGGACAATGTTCTGCCAAAAACCATCATTATCTGAGCCAATCCAGATTCTTTTCACTTCAGGGAGGGTGATGTCTCTTTCCACTTATATTCTGGCCAGTGCTGGCCTGGCTTTGTTGAAAGTGGAGCATTCACTTTCAAAGGTGTACCCAGAGCTCTTCCTATATTAAACAATGCATTCAACTTGAAGAAAGGAAGTGAAAGCCTAGAAAATTTCTACGAAATAGGAACCACTGGTGGTTCTTTACTTGGATCAAAATTTTCATGGTAGTTCCAGCAATAATTACAGTTTGCTTTACAAAAACTCTGGCATAATCGTTCTCAGTAGTTAATTGGATGAGCAGGTGCCTACCATCCAACAACCCTATCTTCCAATTACCAATAAAATTAAGTGATTCAAAGAAATGTCTAACCAGTTCCATTCTAGGGTGTCTCAACTGAAACTTCCCTATTAAGGTAAACTTCACATCTTCTTTTAGTGAGATTATCTCTCTGTTGGTAAAGAACACTGTAGTTTCTCCTTCCTTGGATCCAAGAGGATGGATGCAAGGGCAGCTTCCTTTTCCTGCAGCAGTGTCATGGAATTTCTGAGGGAAAACCAAATGGTCCAAATCGTGTAGAACATCAGTAGAGTTTCCAACAACCCTAGCATAAGTTGCCTTGGTCCAAAGAGAATCAGTGGCAGCATCAATAGGTGTGGTCATGGCAGAGACCAGCAACAATAGAGCAACCAAGGAGAGAACCAATGGAACAGTGAAACCCAATACCAAGCACACACAAAACTTTACCACCACCTGGAGAAGAAGTTAAAAGGAAGAAATATACACAAGCAACCACCTCAGAGTACCTCTTCAGCCAGCAGCCACCAAACCTCATCCCTGCAGAAACCCTAATAGAGCACTTCCCTCCTCAGCCGCCAGCACCTCCATTTATATATATATACATTTCAGGTACCGTGAGGTGGTATTTAGGAAAGAACAGATACTACAAAGCTTTTCAGAACAACTATACTTAAGAAAGATTAGATACTATGGGTTTTACACATATATTACACTTACATTGGAAATAGATACTACACTCACACACTGCACAGTTCATACACAATGTCACGAATGACATAATACACCTCAGATATTGTATAACGAATACCACACACTACACTCTGCACAACAAATACAACTTTTCATATACACATACACTACACTTTGATAAGTTCAGATACTACATTTCAGGTATAGGTGCATTGCACTTTGATAATTTCATATACTACATTTCACGCAAAGGTGCACCACACTTTAAGGAGTTCAGATACTACTCCATTTGCATATTCACTAAACGATAGGGCCTAAGACAATCTGATTATAAGGGTAATTCGTTGGTGGCCTCTGCTTGATGTTGATAGGCTGACCTCAATATATCAGTTGCCTGTGAGATCGAGATAAAGAGAAAATGGGTCTAGTATGAGCTTATCCCCAAATTAAAATCTAATATCCCATCTTGAGACTTTCATATGCTCATCATTTAACTTTTCTTTTATAATCTGCAAATGTTTACCTAACTCATTTATATCATACAATTGCAATCTATTTTGAAGCTTTAGCAGAATTTGATCAGGTACGCTTTTATTTATTTAATTTTTGTACTTTATTTTCTGCATATTTATTTTTATTTTGTGTTGTACTGTACTTCGCTACATATCCCATTCATTTTCTTACCGCATTTTACAGCATAGTCTCTTTGTCTGTTCTTTGTTGTACTGTATACATTTACCAGTACTCATGGTTTAGTTACCACCTTTCTAGTATGTTTGTGCAATACCCTAGGATAGGTCGTTTGAGGCATGATTTTTTCTCTTTTCTTTATCCCTCTTTTCAGAACAAGATGACGACGTGTTCGGTTGACGATTCATCTTCGGACAACGGTCAAAACAGCTACCAAAGACATAAGGATGAGCTTAAGCAGAACCTCAATAGATTTAAATAACATAGTTATAAGACATTGAGGTCGTTTGTCTCACACGACGTAAATCCTCACATTATCTTTTAGTACTTTCTACGATTTTTATATCGTACGATATAAGTCCTAAACTTTTTAGGATTCCAAGATCGTCATTTGATACGACATAATTCCTCATATTTTCTCAGGCCGTTTACATATGAAATGTAATCATAAGCCCCGAGTATCTAAAATAATTTAAAAGAACTAAAACATTACATAATTTCTATTTCAAAGATGTAAAGCCAAACCATAGATTAGTTTGAGATGTCACTGATTCTTCTTCAGTATCTTTGACATCTCTTACTTTTCGTTTCTTTGGATTCTGAAAATAACTGTTCCTATTTGAACCTATCTCATTTGACTTTTCCTATGAACAATCGTGGAAACTTGAACGTTGAATTTGTTGAAGACGAAACCTCTAATCATTATCGAGAGTTTTCTTATGTGACTTCGGTTATCTAAGATGTAATTAACTATAGGGGCTTGCTCCTATATGAAATTTAAGAACCCAGATTAATCTAAACCCTATCTAATCTATATATTAGAAAAGGGAATTTGTCGGCTGTAAATTTCACAGATCAAAATAGAGTCATAAACTTTTAAGTTTAGATAGTTAAACCTACTAATAAGTGATATGTTCATCCTCCAACATGATATATCATTTATAGTATTGTGCTCAGCTATTTAAACTATTAGATATATGAGGTCTACTTGGTCTCATTATTTTTCAGAAATAAAGGATACTATTTTCACAAAATTAAAATTACATTATATATATATATATATATATATATATATATATATATATATATATATATATATATATATATATATATTAAATTCTAAATTGAAATTTTAAAATCTTATTTTGGAAAGAAAAATAGCACACGACCCCACATAAAAATTTCAAGAGTCCTTAATGGCCTTCTGAATCCCTCTGTTCAAAGATGGTTGAACAGCTAGTCCTGAAGTCCAAGGAGTTAACCGTACTTTCTCAAAATAGAAATGGGTAAAGTATGCCAACAGAAGAAGGGTAATTTGGTCCAAGAGGGACATGGACAAATTACCAATGTGTGAAGATAAAATTTCTTGATCTTTATGGAGAGAAAAGCTTGTCCCCAGCGGAGAGAGTTGCCCGTAAGAAGCTGTCAGTCACTGGAATCGAAATCTCGTTGCCCGCTTCGAAAGGTTGTTTTAATTTAGATATATATTTATTTTTAGAACAAATATGAAATCAAATTGACCCCATATTTTTCATATTTTAAATGAAAGAGCGTCGTACCTCAAATCCTATATCTATCCCAAATAATAAACACATGACTTTAGGATGAGGCTCGATCAAATAAACTAAGGGATATATGACGTCTGTTTGGTCTGTAAAACAATTTATATTTGCCGACAAGTTTCCCTATTTAATAAAAAGAATTAAATAGGGTTTATATTAACTTGGTTTTGGACATGCTTCCTATAAGGGCAAGCCCCTCTAGTTAATTACATCTTAAATGACCAAAGACACCTAAGAAAACTCTCGATAAAAATCAGGAAATATTATCTTCAAAGAGTTTCAAAGTGTAGGACTTTTCAATGTGATCAGACATAGAGGTATGAAAGGGGATTGGTTCAAATTTAGAACATTTTGTTGTAGAGTCCAAAGGAGGAAGAACTAGGGGATGTCATGGATCCAGAGGAGAACCCCAGTGACTTACGAAGCTATCATAATGTTTTTCTTTAGTTTTGAGGACAAATGTTTAAGTGTTTCATCTTGCCAATTTTATTAGTTAAGGCTTACATTTGTGTGAAACTATCACACAAATAGCCTTGAAGATGTGAGGATTTAGGTCGTGACAAACGACAACCTCGGAATCCTAAGACAAGTTAGGGCTTATATTGTATAGCAGGGCTATACAAAGGCCTAAAGATAAGATGAGAATTTACGTTGCATAAGCAAGCAACCTCGAGGTCCTACGGCTTTGTTGTTTATATCTAAGGAAGGAAGATTAGTTTAGGTAGGAAGACCAGTTTTACTGTTGAAGATGGTCGTACTGCCCACCATGCTAGCTCCAAGCTCCTTACCGCGACGAGTTTGAGTTTTCTAGTGTGTCAAGTTATGAGGTCAAATCAGGTGACCCTATGGTTGAAGTTCTTTAAATTTTATGGGGCATGTTAAAGTTGATTAGAGCGACACCGGTTATGATACTATGGCTCCCTCGTTCTGGCACCACTATTTTCTATTGGATTCACTTAATCCAAATAAATTTACTAAACTCAACTTAATGAGTTCCATGATTTCATTTAGATTGTGGGAGGTCTCGTTAGCAACCGTAGGTTATCTCCTCCGAGGGATTCCTGATTATTCAATAGAGACGTCTTAATTTAGTTGAAGCTGTAGTTTTGTGTGATGTTTGTAATTAAATTTTGAGTTGTTTTATATTTTGAATGTTGTGGAGGTAAACTTTATCTTGGTTTATTTTAGTTTTATTTTTGATTTTGTGGCTATCCTACTAGTTTTAGTTTTCATGCAAGGTGGCGTCGTTGTTTAGCATGCAAATTTGCAGGTTTAAAAGTATAGTATGAAGGTATAAGAAAGTCAGTGTTAAAATAAACTGTAAAACCGTACCTGACAAGTCTTGTCGTTCCACCACCTGAAACTTAAAAGGCATGTTAAGGCAATTTATATGAAACAGTGAAGTAAAATTTTGATGACCTATCTAACCCTAGGTCGTATCTGACCAAAGGAAAATATTTTGAGATTTTCATACCTATTTTGTACTATTTTTTATGATATTACACTTTAAAGAATGGTATTTTTGATGTTTTGTTGCAGGAATGATGAATTAGGGTCATTGGAGCAAAAAGATGCAAAAAGGAGTGAATTTGGAGCAAAAGGACCAAAATGTGAACATTTGAACAAGGCCGCCGACGGCGGCCTCGACGCCGCCGACGGCGAGATTTTCCTGAGACTACAGGACAAAAGTATCTAGAAGCCCGCCGACGGCACCCTCGAGGCCGCTGACGGCGAGATCGACGGTTAAGCCTACTCAAGCTTTGGATGATGCAAAATTTTGAAGGGATGCTTAGGCAACTCTTGGGAAAGCTCATCTACAGCTTTAAAATAACATTTTGTTCAAAAATGGAAGAAGTCTAGGAAGTCTAGGAAGTCTAAGGAGTCTAAAGTGTGGTAGAGGCCTTTGAGGTTACCATTAGAGTGTAAAAATTGTGAGGAATTCTTTGAGAGATTGTGAGAGTGGAGGGAAAGTGAGAGATTTCTTCCTCTTTGCTACTTCGAAGAGGAATTTTGTGTGCTGTAAAGAAAGGAAGAGATTCAGAGGAACTTCAAGGAGTGTTCTTGGGGAGAAATTAGAGATAAGTTATTTACTTGTTGTAATTTGTATGACTTTGATTTTATATATGAATTTCAAGTTTTGTTGTGTTTTTCCCATGAGTTCTGAGTAGTTTTCTATGTCTTTCTCTTTGTCTTGAGATTTGTGAAATGGTGATTTGAATTGGTGAAGCCATGAAAATCTTTAAGAAATTGTGATGATCTTTTCACTTAGATCTTAATTTACTTTCAATCTGGCCAATTGATTTGTTAAAATATGTTGAGTTTTACAACTAAAGTGAAAGGTTACATCCAAGATTTAATGAGGCCAAAGCCCTTGGAAGTTGGGTGCAAATAAATAGGGAAATATTATTATCGATCGAAGAATTGGAGATTTTAGAGTGTAGACTAAAATCTTCAATGTGGTCCTATCTTTTGGGTGTTGATGTGTAGATGTTAGCCCTCAGGTGAGGGGAACGTAGGAGCTCCGAAGTGAGAGCCGGTATCTTCCCAGCCTAGCCGCAGAATCAGCAACCAAGCATAGGATTAGTTAATGTTCTTTATGCCTGGACCAAAGGGTAAAGAATATGTATGCTCCTATTTGACACAATATAAAATTGAACTAATTCATTTTATCCATTCACTATAATTTCTTGACAAGGAGAAGGATGCTTTCTTATTTATTGAATATCACAATTACTCCCTACTCTCTATCATTAGTTACTTATTAATTATTAAAATTATCTATTTATTTCAATTACCTATTAGTGACAGATAAGCATATTGAATGGCGTTGTTGTGATTAAAGTCTTGCTTTTCTAAAGTCTTAGTCCGTAATTTTAAACAAGTCCCTGTGGGATCGATATCTAGGACTCTATTAGAGCCCTATATTACTTGAGCGATATGTATACTTGTGTTGATAAATTCAACTTTAACATTATTGAATATTATAATTATACATATTAACCAAATCAGACATCTATAAAGTCGTGATCAAGTCTTTGGACACCGTTGCTAGAAATTAAATCTTCTAGTAGCATCAACAAATTCTTGTATTTGTCGATTACAAAAAAAGAGTCAGTCGAGTTCTTGGCGCCATTGTCAGGGAATGATTGAGTGAGTAAAATCACGATCATAGTAACGGACAAATTAGGATTATTAGAAAATTTTTACTTAAATTACAACTTATTTTTATATTTATATTTACGTTAATTATATTACAGAGTACTGATTTCAAATTGTATGCGTAAATTTGGACCTGAAAA
This sequence comes from Phalaenopsis aphrodite, assembly GCA_003013225.1. Lineage (NCBI taxonomy): Eukaryota > Viridiplantae > Streptophyta > Magnoliopsida > Asparagales > Orchidaceae > Phalaenopsis > Phalaenopsis aphrodite. The sequence continues at coordinate 801,130 of NEWO01000245.1, read as the reverse complement.
TCTTATACCCTACTATTCAGAATTAGAACACATTGTTATAAGAATCAGAAAATTAAGAAGAGAACCTAGAATTTGTGATATAATGGAAAACAACCTGAACAATCATGGAATAGAAAATGAGCACAAACCTAGACCCCTAAGAGATTATGCAAATCCTACAGCATATGAGATTCACTTATCTATCCAAAATCCTGATGTAGCTGCTAATTCATTTGAGCTTAAACCTGCTATTATCCAAATGGTACAAAATAATCAATTTGGAGGTACACCAAATGAAGATCCTAATTTACATCTCGCTAGTTTTGTAGAACTATGTGCTACTTTTAAATATGACAGAGTCTCAAACGATGCTGTTAGACTTAGACTTTTTCCTTTTTCACTGAGGGATAAGGCTAAGATGTGGTTAAATTCCTTAGCACCTGGATCTATTAAAACATGGGGAGAACTTTCACAGAAATTTCTATCCAATTATTTTCCTCCATCCAAAACTCCTAAACTAAGAAATGACAAAACATCGTTCTGTCAGTTTGATAGAGAGTCAATATATGAAGCTTGAGATTGATTTAAAGATCTTCTTATGAAGTGTCCTCATCATTTGTTACCAGATTGGTTAATAATTCAAACTTTTTATAATTGATTAATGGGAACTCTTAGATCGATTATAGATGTTGCAGCTGGTGGTTCTTTAAAGTCAAAACCTTTTGATGAGGCTTATTCATTAATAGAAGAGATGGCTACCAACAATTTTAAATGGCCCTCTGAGCGGGTAAATCCTAAAAGATTTGCTAGTATCCATGATTTTGATGCAATATCTATGTTAGCTTCACAGATTGCTGCAATATCAAAGAATTTAGATCATTATGGGATGAATTATTCTTCAACACCTCCTATGATGGAAGAAAATTCATCTAGGCAATTTGTAGATATTCAACCTTCATATGAGACCTTAAATGCTATTAATAGACCCAACAACCCATATTCAAATTATTATAACCCAGATTGGAAGAATCATCCAAATTTTAATTGGAATAACAATTCTTCTACAAATCAACAATGGGCAAACAACCCAGTGAACCCATTAGGAAATTCATCCAACCAGGGAAAAGTTAACTATAGACCTTCTTATCCTCTAGGATTTAACAGTAATACTCAAACTAAGGAGAAAAAATTATCTATGGAAGAGCTGATATTAAACATGGGTCAACAATTACAAAATCAAGGAAATCAATTACAAATTCAAGGAAATCAATTACAAAATCAAGGAACTGCTATTAAGAATATTGAAAACCAATTAGGGCATATCGATACTGCACTTAGTAACCGAACATTAGGAACTTTGTCGAGTACTGTGGAACCAAATCCTAAATATTAAGGAAAAGAACAAATCAAGGCGATTCAATTATGAAGTGGGAAGGAATTATAAAGAAGAGTGCAAAAAGAAATAGAAACTGAAAAAGAGAAAGTGGATACTGAAAAATAAAAGGATGATGAGTACCCAGATTTAGAGTATCCATTTACACCAATAAAAATTGCTGTGGAGAAACCTCCACCACCGTTTCCTCAAAGGCTGAAGCAACACAAACAGAATAAATAATTTTCCAAGTTTTTAGAAATTCTTAAGAAGTTAACAGTGAGCATTCCCTTCGTAGAAGCTTTAGAGAAAATGCCCAATTATGTGAAATTTATGAAAGATATTCTGAACAATAAAAGGAAGTTCATAGATAACAAAACTGTTACACTTAGCAAAGAGTGTAGTGGAATTATTCAGAAAAAGCTTCCTAAAAATTTAAAAGATCCTGGTAGCTTCACTATACCGTGTGCTATCGGTAAAAATTTTTATGGAAGAGCTTTATGTGACTTGGGAGCCAACATTAATCTTATGCCTCTATCAATTTTCAAAAGAATAGGATTAGGAGAAGTCTCACCTACTTCTGTAACTCTACAGTTAGCAGATCGTTCACTTACATATCCTAAGGGAGTTATAGAAGATGTGTTAGTAAAAGTGGACAAATCTATCTTTCCTGTGGATTTCATTGTTGTAGATATGGAGGAAGATAAAAATATTCCTATCATTTTAGGGAGACCATTTTAATCTACTGGAAAAGCTATGATAGATGTTCAAAAAAGAGAATTAACTATGAGAGTAAATGATCAATAAGTAACTTTAACATTGTGAAATCTATGAAATAACCTGCATTTGAAATAGATAATGAGTATTTTCATATGGAAATTATTGAACATCTACTGAAGGAAAATTTTAAAGAACATTTTGAAGATAAAAATTGTTTTGAAAAAGAAGAGCATTTTGAAGAACCAATTGAAGAGAATGATGAGATTATTCTGGATAAATTAGAAAATGAAGAATTAAATATGTTCATGAAAGATTTATGATGTTGGATATTACAGAAAATGCTGATAAGAATCTATTTCCATCAATTATAAAACAACATGAACTTGAGATGAAAACATTACCTAACCACCTGAAGTATGTGTTTTTGGAGACTCATATACATTACATGTTATTATATCTTTAGAATTAAAAGAACTGTAAGAGCAAAGACTGTTAGACACATTAAAAAGATATAAGAAAACTTTTGGTTGGACCTTAGCTGATATTAAGAGAATTAGTCCTTCAATTTGTATGCACAGAATTATATTAGATGAATAATATAAACCAACAGTTGATCCACAAAGGAGATTGAATCTAAAAATGAAAGAAGTAGTTAAAAAGGAAATTTTGAAATTTTTAGACACTGGAATTATATATCCTATTTCAAATAGTGCGTGCGCAAGTCCTATTCATTGTGTTTCTAAGAAAGGAGGAGTGACTATTGAAACAAAAGAAAATAATAAATTAATACTTATCAGACAAGTTACTAGGTGGCGTATTTGAATTGATTATAAAAAGTTAAACACTACCACCAGGAAAGATCACTTACCTTTACCCTTTTTAGATCAAATAGTGGATAGACTTGTTGGGCACAAATATTTTTTCTTTTTAGATGGATATATTGGTTACCATAAAATTCCTACTGCTCTTACGGATCAAGAAAATACAACATTTACTAGTCCTTTTGGAACTTTTTCTTTTAGAAGAATGTCTTTCGGATTATGTAATGCATATGCAACATTCTAGAGATGTATGATGTCCATATTTAGTAAGTTAATTGATGATGGATTGGAGGTATTTATGAATGATTTTATCTGTATTTGGAACATCATTTGACCCATGCTTAAATTACCTTAAAAAAGTTTAGTTATGGGAAAGAACTAATTTGGTTCTGAATTGGGAGAAAAGTCAATTCATGGTTGAAGGAGGATTTATGTTAGGGCATAAAATTTCAGAAGATGGTATGGAAGCAGACCCTGCAAAAATGCAAGTCATATCTAAACTAACACCTCCTACTAATGTAAGAGAAGTTAGGAGTTTTCTTGGACATGCTGGTTTTTATAGGCGTTTTATTAAAGATTTCTCAAAAGTTACTAAACCTCTATGCCAACTTTTAGAAAAGAAAAAGAAATTTGAATTTATTAGAAAACTGCTTAAATGCCTTTGAGTTATTAAAAGAAAAATTAATCACAGCCCCTATTATAGTTTCACTTAACTGAGAGAAACCATTTAAACTGATGTGTAATGCTAGTGATTATGCTATTGGAGCGGTTCTTGGACAAATGTAAGAAAAGATTTTTAAAGTGATATACTACGCTAGTAAAACTCTTAATGATGCACAAATTAATTATACTGTTACCGAAAAAGAGTTACTGGCAATTGTATATGCTTTAGATAAATTTAGATTTTATTTAATTGGAGCTAAATGTATTGTGCATACTGATCACTCTGCTATTAAATATCTAATGCAAAAGAAGGATGTTAAACCAAAGTTGATTAGATGGATACTATTGATGCAAGAATTTGATCTTGTGGTTATTGATAGAAAGGGAACTGATAATCAAATTACTGATCATTTATCGAGATTAGAAAACCATGAATTATCTAACACCGAAAATGAAATTATCGATAGTTTCCCTGATGAACTACTTTATAATATTAATGAGTGAAAAATACCATGGTATGCTGATATTGTTAATTATATTATAAGTGATATTTTGCCTCCTATGCTGACATTGCAACAATAAAGAAAATTCATTCATGATGCGAAAGCATATTTTTGGGATGAGCCTCATTTATATAAACAATGTAAGGATCTTATTATGAGGAGATGTGTACCTTATGAAGAAACTGAGCTGATCATTCAGAAATGTCATGATTTTAAATTTGGAGGACATTTTGGGATTGATAAAATTGCTTATAAAATTTTAAAAGCTGGATTTTATTGGCCTACCA
>NEWO01000245.1:754282-775571 GCA_003013225.1 Phalaenopsis aphrodite | reverse complement strand
AAAAAACACCTTTAACTGCGATTTTGATCAGTCAACCGCCACTATTCATCATCCCCTTCCTCCTAAAAACTCCATTTTTGACATAGGGCTTGAAAGATCTTAGATTGGCAGGCAATTTTAAAGCTTTTTGACACCTGATTTGATCATCTTTAGGTAAGAGCTTCACTCTAAGTTAAAAATATTTGATTTCCACCATATCTTTCTTCCATATTGAGGAGATCCAAAAAATTTGAGAATGTGAAGAAAATTTGGGAAGAAATTCATGGATCTTAATGTTGAACTCTTAGAATTACTAATGGAAGCCATGATTTGCATCTTTGAAGTAATTTTTGAAATTTTTCTATAATTTGATCAGATTGAAATGGCTCCACGACAAAAGAGAAGAGTTGAGTACGACGAGTCTCACTTCGTCAATGCGACGGCTCAAATAAAATTTACTTCCATATTTAAAGGAAAGAAGTGCATACAATATCAAGTTTTTGAAAGTCCGGAAGGAAAAATCGAACGAGTTATTGCCGAGCGAAGGTGGGAAAACTTTCGTTACACCACCAATAAAGCTGATGCAAATGTTGTGAAGGAGTTCTACGCCAATGTGATTTATTCTGATGACGGAATCGTTCAAGTGCATGGATTTTCTGTTGAGTTTACTGCTGCCCACATCAACACTTTTTACGAACTCCCAGACTCTTATAGCTGCCAATATGAATCTTTTAGTACAATGGAAGACCCCCTCAATGATGTGATCAACTTTCTCACTGATGGAAAAGGAACATGGAAGATAAAGCAGCGAGAATGGGTAAATTTTTCTGCTTCCATGTTGAATGCCACCTCTAAGGCGTGGCACTATTTCATTTCTTCTACTCTGTTACCGACCTATCACCATAGTGAGGTAACTAGAGATAGAGCTATTCTGAATTTTTGTATTCAGAATAGTAGAACTATAAATGTGGGGAGAATAATTCTTAAGAATGTATTGACTACGACAAGGAGTGAGACTAGTGAAGGTCTAGGACATCCTAGACTTATTTATATAATTTGCAAACTTTCTAGAGTAGAATTTGGAGATGAAGAATGGGTTTATCCTATGAAACCCATTAGTAAAGCTAATTTGAAAACTTATGAATCCCATGAGAAATGGAGAATTGGGAGTAGAAGTCAAGAACCTTCTACTAGTAGAGATTTCCCCTCTACAAGTTATGACCTTCCGCCTTCTAGTTCTCCTACCCTCTTTGATTTGATGAATGAGTTGACCTTGCAGTGGAAAAGCATAGACTTGATAAATGAAAGGATCGGAGGTTTAGAATGTCGACACGACTATGATAGTGAGTACCTTCAGAAGCATTCAAATTTTGAGGTAGCCTATTATGAAGCTCAGGCCTGACACTACATAGGTGAGCCTGATGTTACGTTTCCTAAATGCCTCCGATATATTCAGTATCAACTAAATTCACCTGCTGATCAAGGTAATGAAGATATAGCTTCCAATTTTTATATGGAATGAATTTGATGTACTTCTATTTGTATTTTTATTTTATGTAATCTTTTTGTAATAGAAATGGATGTTTGGACTTTCATTTTTAGTATTACGTTGTACTTGGATAATTTTAACTTTTGTTATAAAGTTACTGTTATAGTTAAATATGCATGTGTAGTTTGATAGATATTGAGTAGAATTGTGGATTATAATGTGATTTTTATTTCACATTTTAATTTTAATTGTTTAGTATTGTGGTTGTGTTAGGAAATGTTGTGCTTATTTAATGTTTCAGTTTTATACTTATTTCAAAATTTCATTACCCAGAAATTCCTCAAATGTTTTGTATGTATAGAAAGCTCTTAATATTATAGACTAGGTGAAGTAAAAATCTGAAAAGGCCTGCAGAAATTTCAGAATGATGAAAATGCTTACAATACTGAGGTATGATTTATATTTATAGATTTTCTTTCCACCTGTATTATTTCATATTTAAAAATGTAAGTTTGGGGAGGGAAGAAAAAGATTAACTATTAGATGTCCTCCATTTTAATATTTTCAAAAATTATTTATATGATTTCATGTAGTGAATTTTATTCAGGTAACTATATTTTTGTAACTATTTAAATATTATGGTAGATTTAAAGAAATATTTTTGTAATGAAAGTTAATTTTGTAACTTAAGACATTTTAGTACTAGAGAATAAGATTATAGTTAACTATTTAAAGTAAAAGAAACTATAGCTTGAAGTATTAAAATGTTGAAATTCATTTGAGAAGAAAAGGTTGGGGCTTAATGATGTAAAAATTATGAAATATTTATAAGGTAAGGAAATGCTTTGAGTTTCAAATTTAGGGAAAGAAAACTAAAGTTCAAAATCATTAAAGGCTATCCAGATATAGTAATCCTCAATTGAAAAAAGGAAAAAGAATGGATTGAAAACAATCTCTGAAAAGAAAATAAAGATATATAGGATTGAAAGCAATCCAAATGAAAAAGAGAAAAGAAAGAATAAAATTATGGAAGTGAGGAGAAGCTTGAGGATATGCCTAATCAAAAATTGGCTTCACTTGACCTACCTAAAGGGAAAACTTAAATACATTCCTGAACTTATACTTATGGAATAGGTCATTTACTAGTAGAGTTCTCATGAAGTTCTTATCTTTTGGATATTCTATGTGACTTAATATTACAACATATAGTCATTCTTGAAGTAAATAGAAGACTAGAACTCTTAAACTTGATGACTAGATAATCTTGTGGCTACAGAGTTTATTCAATTACTTAATTTTTTTTTATAATCCACTATGATATTTATTTAAGTCAAACTTATAGTATTTCTGAATAAAAACTTTACTGTAGTAGATCATAGCTTTTATATAGTACTAAATTTACTTGAGGACAAGTAATAGTTAAGTTTGGGGGATTTTGACCAAAGGAAAATATGTTGAGATTTTCATACCAATTTTATATTGTTTTTAATGATATTGCACTTTAAAGAAAGATATTTTTGATGTTTTGTTGTTGGAATGATGAATTAGAGTCATTGGAGCAAAAAGATGCAAAAAGGAGCGAATTTGGAGCAACAAAGGGCCAAAATGTGGAGATTTGAACTAGGCCGCCGACGACGCCCTCGACCCCACCGACAACGAGTTTTCTCGAGGCTACAGTACAAAATTCTCCAGAAGTCCGCCGACGGTGCCCTCGAGGCTACCGACGGTGAGATCGACGGTTATGCCTACTAAAGCTATAGATAAGACCAAATGTTGAAGGGATGCTTAGGCAACTCTTGGGAAAGCTCATCCACAACTTTAAAAGAAGATTTTGACCGAAAATTAAGAAGAGTCTAGAGGCTTGGAGGTTAGAGAGGTTTCATTAGTGTATAGAATTTCCTAAAGAGTGTAAGAATTGGGAGGAATTCTTTGAGAGATTGTAAGAGTGGAGGGAAAGTGAGAGATTTCTTCCTCCTTGTTACTTCAAAGAGGAATTTTGTGGCTGTAAAGAAAGGAAGAGATTCAGAGGAACTTCGAGGAGTGTTCTTGGGAAGAAATTAGAGATAAATTATTTACTTGTTGTAGTTTATATGACTTTGATTTTATATATGAATTCTGAGTTTTGTTGTGTTTTCCCCATAAGATATGAGTTGTTTTCTCTGTCTTTCTCCTTGTCTCAAGATTTGTGAAATAGTGATTTGAATTGGTGAAGCCATGAAAATGTTTAAGAAATTGTGATGATCTTTTCACTTTGATCTTAATTTACTTTCAATCTGGCCAATTGATTTGTCAAAATATGTTGAGTTTTACAACTAAAGTGAAGATTACATCCATGATTCAGGGAAGTCAAAGCTCTTGGAAGTTGGGTGCAAATAAATAGGAAAATAATATTATCGGATGTAGAATTGGAGGCTTTAGAGTGACAGACTAAAATCCTCAATTCGGTCCTATCGTTTGGGTGCTGAAATGTAGATGTTAGCCCTCAGTTGAGGGGAACGTGGGAGCTCCGAAGTGAGAGGCGGTATCCTCCCAGCCTAGCCACAAATTCAATAAACAAGTGTAGGATTAGTCAATGTTCTTTATGCCTGGACCAAAGGGAAAAGAATAGGTATGCTCTTATTTGGCACAATATAAATTGAACTAATTCACTTCATCCCTTCACTATAGTTTCTTGACAAGGAGAATGATGCTTTCTTATATATTGAATATCACAATTAAACACTCCTTAGTATCATTAGTTATTTAATAGTTATTAAAATTATCTATTTATTTCAATTGATTATTAGTGATAGATAAGCAAATTAAAAATCATTGTTGTTATTAAAGTATTGCTTTTCTAAAATCTTAGTTCACAGTTCTAAACCACTCCCTATGGGATCGATATCTAGGACTCCATTAGAGCCCTATATTACTCGAACGATACGTATACTTGCGTTGATAAGTGTGACTTTATAATTATTGAATATTTATTATGTCCATTATTATCTTGTATTTTAAGCATATATAAAGTCGTCAGTTAATCATATACATGAGTATCCCAAAAGTATCAAGGGATCAGTCAAGAAATTTTGGTTTGTGCTAGTCAGTGGTTGTGAGTGAGGTGATTGCTAGTGAGTGTCTTAGCTTTAAACCAACACCCAGGGCAAACCCTAAGGTCCAACAGTCTTATAGGAACTCTTCTTGAGCTCCCCCATAGTGACCTCGCCTACTAAGTGCTAAAGGTTAGGACCACTGTATAGAACTTCAAGTTGAGTAAAGAGGAATTTAGAATTTTTAATGGTGAGGGTTCCTTTTTTAGTTTTCTAGGAATAGTCAATAGGAAGTCCTATGACTAGACCTTAGGCAACTAAAGATGAACATTAGACCTCAACCAAAAAATGAGGTCAACAAGGTGTCAACCCTTCTCGACATTAGTTAAAAAGGACGTCAAAATTGTCTGGAAAGAGAAATGTCAACGGGCTTTCGAGGATGTTAAGCAATATTTAATGACACCTATCTCGGGAAAACTGTCGATACTTTATACCGCGGCCTTAGATAAATCTCTTCAAGCCCTCTTAACTCAAGTTAATAACGATGGTAAAGAAAAAGCACTCTACTACTTGAGTCGTCGTCTAATATCGACGAAGATGAGGTATTCGCCTATTAAGAAGCATTGTCTAGCATTAATTTTTGCTGCCTAAAAGCTTAAACATTACATGCTTTCTCATAAAATTACCCTAATCTCAAAAGTTAATCCATTACAATATTTGATGACCTGACCAACACTCTCTGGATGTCTAGCATGATGGTCGATGATTTTGTTGCAATTCGATATAACTATCACTCCCCTCCATGCTATCAAGGGACAAATTTTAGTAGATTTTCTCACTGCTTACCTACTGCCATCTGGGTCCCATCTTAATGACGAGTTGTCAGATGAACATGTATTACAAATAGAATTCTCCAATGTGCAATGCTAGGAGATGTACTTTGATGGAGCTTTGTCAGCCAGAAAATACAAAGGAGTAGGTAAAGCAGAGATTGGTTTGATCTTTATCATGCCTAATAAGGGTATGTTGAGGTTCTCATACCACCTGACAGAGTCATGTACAAATAACGAAGTAGAGTATGAAGCTTTAATCACCAGATTGGAGCTGACAACCTCGATTTATATAATGGATATTGCCATCTATGGCGACTCTCAACTCGTCATTCAACAAGTCATCGGACAATATTAAATTTTGAAACCAAGGTTAGCAGAATACCACCAGTACACAATGAAGCTGCTCGAGCAGATTCCTAGTATAACTTTTTTCTAGATTCCTTAGGGAGATAATGGCCATGTCGATGCTCTAACATAACTTGCAAAAGAATTGGTGTATCCATATGAAGGTTTCCATTAACATTACAGTACAAGGGAGATAGGTTTTGTCTTGAATTGACCTCAAAAATCTACTCAAGCTTGGAGAAGAAGAAGAAACAATGATTATGGTTGCTGATGTCAATGAATCTTAGCGTAAGCCATTAATAGAATGTTTGAAAACTGGAAAGTTGCCAGAAGACATGTCAGCAATGCATCACATTATAAGAAGAGTTATCTCATATGCCTTGGTAGGCAATGTTCTCTATAGAAGAATGTTGGACCAGATGTGGCTACGATGTTTAACTAGAGCCAAAGTACAAAATATTGTCAAAGAAGTACATGTCGGATTTTGTAGCGCTCACCAATCAGAGCCGAAGATGAAAATGAAAATCAAGAGACTCAGATATTATTAGCTGGAAATGATGTCCGACTGCATGGATACAGCCAGAAGATGTCACCATTGCAAAGTGCATGGGGTGGTCTTGCACCAACCTCCAAATGTGCTACACCTAACAGTTGCCTCGTGGCCATTTGAGTGTTGGGGCACAAACATAATAGGTCTGATAGACCCTCCCTATTCTAAAGAACATAGATTTATACTTGCCTCTACAAATTACTTTTGCAAATGGCAGAGGCAGTGTCGTTATGAGAGGTTACAGCACAACACGTTCTTCAGTTTTTTAAAAACCAAGTCATCTACCGTTTTGGAGTTCCGCACAGAATAATCTTTGACAATGAGACAACCTTTAGAAGCACAAAAATAAACAATTTCATCAAACGACACGGGATAGATTGGAGGTACTCTACAATTTACTATCCTAGGGTGAATGGCTTAGTCGAAGCATTCAACAAGACACTGGTTCATATTTTGAAGAAGACACTAGATGAAAATAAAAGAGATTGGCATAACAGATTTCTAGAAGCTTTGTGGGCCTACTGGACAACGTTCAGGCCTCCCGCTCATTGTACCCCCAACATGGTCGTGTACGGGTCTGAGGTCGTGCTACCACTAGAAGTTTAGACTTCGTCTCTCAGAGTCGTTGTAGCCAATCAACTTACAACAGAAGAAAGTAAAAAACTCATATTTGAAGAATTGGAAAGTTTCAAAGGAAAATGACTAGAAGCACAACATCATTTGAAACTTTACCAGGAAAAAATGGTACAAGCTTATAACCAATTGGACCGCCCAAGGACATTTAAAATTAGTGATCTCGTACTTGTGCTCAAAAAACCTATTCTTGCACGCCGCAAGATAGGTGGAAAATTTGAGTCAACTTGGGAAGGACCATTTATCATAGAAAAAGTCTACAAAGGAGGAGTTTACTAACAAGTGGATTTTCAGGGCGAAAGACTCATGTTGCTGATCAACGGACGATACTGGAAGACATACTATGCTGCTTGACATAGCCTGAATTGAAATTTTCAAATTTTGATTGTTTTGGGTTTTCTATTTGGCCAAACAACTGCGATTGGGTCCAAATTTTTTTGAAATAAAATTAACCTCAATAAAATAAAAAGTATTGAAGTCACATGCTTCGGTTTTCTTCTTTCAACTTTTAAGTTCAATATTTTACTAGATTAAGCAAAATATAAATAAATGATTTTCTTACCAATATAACATAATTTTTTTTTAATAATTTTTTTTTGTTCTTGTTTCTGCTAAATTTTAGTACGGTGATGTTTTTTCTATCATCTGCAAAGAGAATGTTAGGATAGAGCCAGATTTTTTCTTTTAAAGATGGTTGGAACCTCGCACTTAACAAAGAAAGGGCACTGTAGGGTGACACCATAGACTTTGGCATGGACTATGAGCGTCCCCTAATAGATGTGGTTAGCCATCAGGAAAAACAAGGACTACCGTCACTGATAAAGATCAACACCAGGGAGAATTCCTCATTAAAGGGGAAAAATGTGATAATACACCAAGATCTGATGTAGAGGACTAGTCACTTATCGTCTGTGATAACTGCACCAATCGGGGGTCTAGTCACCACTAACGATGAAAGACTGCCATATGCACCACTACAAAGAACTCAACGCAGAAATGTCAATTATTAAAAACAGAGAGCTTTCTTGCGCAAAGAAAGAAGATGCCAGAAGGAGGCAGAAAACTTGCTTACCCTTATTCCTGAGGGGAAAATCTATGATCCAAGCTTGAGAGAGACCTCTTCTAGCTTTTCTACCACAGAAGATGAGTCTAAGTTTACTACAGAGCCAGAAATACCAAGAGTTTCAGATGATCTTTGTACGGGTTGTCCTACATGCAACACTGAGATTCCTACATGGACACTAGCTACAGAGGCATTTGTTGAATGCCCGGACTTCAACGTCCTCCACCTAGAGCGTTACAGGTGTTTGGAGGAGTACATGTCCACTAATGATGGATTTTAGAGCACTAATCACTCGATCGTGGAATCATATATTTCGCTGGAGACAAAGACAGTACTAGCTTGGATTCACGCTGATATTAGAATGAGGGAATGCCCTCAACAATTGTCTTTGATCACCATGGAAAAATTTGATAAATTGATTAAAGTAAAGAAAAGAGAGTTTGAATTCTATGAAGAAGTTCAGGGAAGATTCATCAACATACTAGAAGGCTTGGAGTTGTACACCAGAGTCTTCTCTAAAGCGACAAAAGAAGTATTCTTGAATGCATCTTTGGTCTAAGTGATAGGAGTCGAGCAGGACTTCCGATGGAAAGAACCTATTCTGAGCCACGGAAATGGATTCGTGGAAAGAGTAGGATCACCATACAATATGGTTGTTGTTACAACTTCACTAAAGACAAACAAGGAAATCCTTCAGGGATTTTGAGACACGATGAGATGGATTCATTACCTCCCACGATAAAATGGATGATCAAGATAATGGTCTGATGGAGTGTACTTTCATCTAACTATATTCTGAACAGTTGTAGCATCAATATATATGATGAGGCGACTGCATTCCCCCACATATAGACCATAATGATTTTGTGAGACCTTTTTGCACGGTCTCTTTCACGAGTAGGAGCAACATTTTATTCGGGAAAGAAATAGATGACATTGGCCCCAGTGAGTTCAGAGGATCCATAGAGATTCCGCTATCGGTGGGTTTATTGCTGGTTCTTAAAATAAATAGAGCAGACATTGCCAAACACTGCATTCCAGGGGTACAACACTGCAGGGTGTCTGTAACTTTCCAAAGAATGGATGACAACAAAATGTCATACAGATTCTAGCAGGACACAAAGTTGGAAGAGCAGTAGCCTTACGAGTTATGAGAGGGTTGCACCTCTAAGCACATGCAAAGGGAACTCTTGTCCTGGGGCGTGGCATAGTAGGTCAGCTCGATTAGAAGCTTACTCCACTAAAGATGGACAATTAGGAGACACTATTTGGTACTGCATTTTGACACAGCAGATTTGATGAAATAAGTATCAGACATGCTCAGCTTATGATATGTACCCAGCATGAGATATTTTCAAATGTACTCTAGATGCGTTTAGCATGTCGTACTTTTTGATGCTTCAGCCTATGCTCAATCTATAACACTTGTTTGAAGCATATTAATGAAATCTCTTTCAGAATTCAGTCTATTTTTTCAAGTGCCCTTTTGTGCGATGGATAAAAGCCACGGAACCATACGTTGGTTCCAAACTACAATGAAAGAAGAACAAAAAATAAAAACTTTATAATAATAAAATTCAAACAAAATACTTTTTTGAAAAATCAACCAACAAAAAAATGAATTTTGAAAAATATTCTGATAATTAAATATGATAAAAAAAACAAGAAAAGAAAATAAATCTATTGAGTTGATTCTCTTGATTTTTAGATCTCTTTCTCTTAGCTCGCGTAGCACGACTATCCTTGTCTCCACTAATTGTCTTCACAATCCCTGCAGAATTTCATATTTTGCACAAAACCTTACAAAATTCCACATATCTTCCTCATTGATGTCAACCTTTTCACATGACAAACATTTATGAGTTCAACACTACAAACTTCCTCCACTACGTTTGGGTCGTTCTCGGAGCCAGTACCGAAATGCTATTTTCCTTTTCACTAACTCCTGGGTTGAATATAGGCTACGGAGCTTTCCTTTCCAATATAGTGACAGCTCTCCGTCACCCTTTTGGTCAGATGTGAGGCAACGAGCTTCCCTTCCTAATGGAACACACATCTTCGAGATAGGTGTAAGACTCCCTTGAACGGAATACAACATCTTATCCTCAACCTTTCGAGATTGGTATAAGACCCCCTTGAATGGGACACGACATGCAATTCTCTAAACACATCTTCGAGATAGGTGAAGGCTCCCTTGAACGGAACACAAAATCCTACTCTCAACCTTTCGAGATTGGTATAAGAGCCCCTTGAATGGTACACGGCATCCAATTATCTACACACATCTTTGAGAATGGTATAAGACCCCCTTGAATGGGCACTGCATCCAATTCTCTACACACATCTTTGAGATAGGTGTCAGACTCCCTTGAATGTAACACAACATCTTATTCTTAACCTTTCGAGATTGGTATAGACCCCCTTAAATGGGACACGACATCCAATTCTCTAAACATAAATTTGAGATAGGTATAAGACTCCCTTGAACGGAACACGACATCCTATTCTTAACCTTTCAAGATTGGTATAAGACCCCCTTAAATGGGACACGACATCAAATTCTCTACAAACATCTTTGAGATAGGTGTAAGACTCCCTTGAACGGAACACAACATTCTATTCTCAACTTTTTAAGATTTTTATAGGACCCCCTTGAATGGGACACGACATCCAATTTTCTACACACATGTTCGAGATAAGAGTAAGACTCCATTAAATGAAACACAGTATCCTATTCTCAACCGTTCAAGATTGGTATAAGACCCCCTTGAATGGGACAGGGCATCCAATTCTCTACACACATCTTCGAGATTGGTATAAGACCCCTTTGAAAGGGACTTGACATCTAATTCTCTACACATATCTTTGAGATAGGTGTAAGACCCCCTTGAATGGAACACAACATTCTACTCTCAATATCTGAGGTCGGTACCTAAATTTCAACTCTCTTTTTGAGATTGATACCTAAATTTCAATTCACATCTCTAGGTCAGCACCTAAATAATGATTCACATTCTCTGAAAACATTTGAAACTTGATAATTTCAAGCCTACTCTCCAATCCTCAGCGAGAGTTCCTACTCCTTAATTTCAATCAGATATGCACTTGCTAATTCCCTAGCAGGAACAACTAGCACTCAAATTCTACACTCCTTCTATGTCCGTTGACTTAGGAGTCTGTATTGGTTTTGTTGATCTTATCGGTCAACGCCAATACGCGCAGTGTGCTTGCCCAACACACCACACCTATTGGGGGTCCATTTATTGACCTCACTTTTGGTTGAGGTTTACTTTTCCCTTTTTAGTAGCCTAGGGTCTAGCCATAGGACTTTCCTATTGACTATTCCTAGAAAACTAGAAAGGAATCCTCACTGTTAGAAACTCTAAACTCTTCCTTGCTCAACTTGAAGTTCTACATACCGGTCCTAACGTCTAGCAATTAGTAGGTGGGTCAGTAAGGGGGATATCAAGGAGAGTCCCGATAAGACTGCTTGATCTTAGGGTTGACTTTGGGTGTTGGTCTGGAGCTAGTTCACTCACTACACTCACTATCACCCACAATCACTCACAATCCCTAAACCAAAAATTGTTGACGTTGATCCCTTGATCTTTTGGGAGACTAAAGTAGATGGTCCCTAGACCCACTAGCCCTAGGCTAGGGTTTAGCAAAGACCAATACATAGAGGACCCAAATGAGAATTTCATTGATCCATAGCTCATACATGGTGGTTGGCACCCCAAGGCAACCAAAATGTCAAACTTGGTCTTTTGCCCCTAAATCCACCCAAATTACCTAATGTCGTTAAAAGCTGAAAATTGGTCAACATCCTCAAATTCACCCAAAACCCAAATTTGTTCAAAAATCATTTCAAACCATTTCAAAATACCTAAATTGCCCAAATTCACCCAAAATTTCTAAAATTAATACCCCGAAATTTGCCAAAATTATAAAAATGCCCTTGGCACCCTAAACTCTCCCAAAACCTCCTAAATTACTTCAAATTTCTCCAAAACTAATTTGGACTCTTTAATTGAACCCAATTTAGTCAATTTGACCATTTTTGGCCAAAACCCCCAAATTGCCTTTAAAGGCCCAATTTCCCTAAATTCACCTCAAATGTCCATCAATTTGGCCCAAATGCCCCTCAATTTCAATTATAAACTCAAATTCATCTTTCATTTGAACAATACAAACCAAATCCAAGCCTAATAGGCCCATGGTTTAAGCTCACTTTCAATTTAAGTCAAACGCCCAATTTTAGCCTATGACTTAATCTCACTTAACCCCATAGCCTACTCAATTTTCCCCAATTTGAATCTTAAAATCTTCATAACACTCCTACAAATCAAATTTGACCTTCAAGTGGCCTTCTTTAAGCCTCAATTTCACTCAATTACAACCCACATTCAAAATCTCCAAAATTGTCCCAAATTGGCTGTCTCCAAATTCCACTAAATTAAATGCCCTAACCCCAAAATTGACACCCAATTTATGTTGAAAACTCTTCATGATATTCCTATAGACCATTTCCAACCATCAATTTGGACGTAGACCAACCTAGACCCAAGTCTAGTCCAACATACCCAAATTGACCAAAATCCTCCAAATTGAGCTTCCAATTGAACTTAAAATTACTTCAATCCTTCACCAAGAATCTTCATGACAATCATTTACATAATATTGATCAATCAATTGAGCTCAAATTCATGGCTAGCCAAACCTAAACCCAACTTTTGGCCATGTTGACCCAAATTGGACCCATGTGCCAAAATTGACTTAGCCATTTTAAAGTCACCAAATTAAGGTTTCAACAGCCACTAAGCAAACCCTATGGACCAAGCTAGACCCAGCTAAATGGCCAAGGTGAGCTATGGACCAATGGTCCCTTGATTTAAGGGATTTCACCCCATATTTAGCTTAAACTCAAATATCTTCTTTATCATCACTTACCCTTAGGAGTTAACCATCATTAGTAGCTCCCTGACCTCCCTGAGCCAAGAAGTGACCAAACTCTGGCCAGCCACCTCCTTAGCCGCCGAAAATAGCCAGCCCAAGGGAGCCCAAGTGGCCAAAATCCAAATTTAAACCTCACTGACGTGGCTCACTCCCATTGGCCATTAGAGCCTTTCTTCCCTCCACCTCAGCAAGCTTTAGCACCCAACTCCAAGCCCCGAGCTCCACCAGGCAGTCATGGATTTAAATGAAGCTCTCCACCACCAAAGAGGAGAGTGCTTGGAACCTTAAGAAAAATTTGCCAAAATCTCACCAGAGCTTCTCCAAACCATCCCAAGTGCAATCCTCTTTCTCTTAGTCATTGATAGCCACCCCTTAGAGCCAAGTTCTCCACTGAAATTTGCTCTAAAACCAGGACAGATCTTTCCACTCCACCTTAGTGCACTAAACTTCAATTAATTTTTGCACACACCTTCCCCACAGTGAGGGAAACTGATTCCCTATAAAATCCCCCTCTGAAACAGCCTCAAACCTAGCTCTAGACCAGCACCTGAAATCAAGTTTGATCAAAATCATACCTAGACAACTCACCAAGGCTTCAGACTTCATCTAAAGGTTTGTTGGACCTAATCAAAGCTACCACAACCATCTGATTGAGGCCTTCCTTCTCAGAGAAAGGTATTAATCTTTAACCCTAATCCGAGCTTATTTTTATTTTCCATTTGTAATGGTTTGATTTCATACACGATTAACCATATAGATGTGCTCGTCTCAAGTAGATAAAGGTTTAGAAACAAACCCCATGCAATTTGGTTTAGTCTAGATGAATATCTTAAGGTTTTAGTGTGAACGGCTCACGAGTTAGGTCACTTGGTGATGATAACGGAGAGTCATCCGATCGTGCGTGTATCCAACCAACAAAGGAGATCAAGCCAGATGAGTGGATGGTGCGTGAACCGCGGGCCACGTGGCAGGTGAAGTGGATGGCAGCGTTGAATGAGTGTGTGTCACGTGTTAGTTCGGAGCCGCCTTAGGATGAGTTGGTGCCGCGCTGGATAAGTGGAAAAATAGGAATTTTTGAATTATTATAAATGCTTAAAGTTCAAAAATCTATATCTTTCTCTAGAAAAATCATAAAAATAAAAGAAAAATATCCTCTTACTCAGTGAATAGAGGAGAATAATGTGGACTAAAAATAAAAATAATTTGACAAATATATATTTATAATGAATTAAATACCCTCTGTGGTATTTCAATTCTCCATGACTAAGTATTACTCATCATGGCTTCAAATTTTGAGGGTTCATTCCTCATGACAGAGGCCATGTCTTTTAATTTTTCCAAGGTCAGAGAGCATCTCTATACTTCTATCCCTAATTTTGAAGCTAGAGTGACTATTTTGGCTATTTTAATTATATAAATCAAAATATCACTTGAAAAATTCTGAGAATTATTTTGATAGGTTTCTTTTGGTAAGAGAAGTCTAGGAAAAATATCATGATGCTTTGGATTACCTTGTGAATATCTATATTTAATTAAATGCAAATATCTGGTATTTATGTAATTAAATACTTATAAAAAATTGATAAAATCAATCCCACATTTTTCATAAAAATCATGTCTATTCATTGTAAAAATTTAAAAATTATTTGACTAAGTCTGAGCACCAAAGTTGATCTTCTAAGAAACCTCATATTTTTGTACAAAAATAATTATAATGAATTAAATACACTCGAGAAAATTATGAAAAGTGGTTTTCTGAGTTTCCTATGATCAGGGGCACTTATAAAAAATAAAAGTCATTCTTGGTAAAAAACTTAACTTTTGAGCCTTCTTTTAAATTTAAAGTAATTAAAATAATTAAAAATCCTAAAAATACCAAAATAGTTCAAAATGTGCCTAATTGCTCCTTGATCATTTGGGGAACCATTAAAATATTTTTTTATAATTTTCCATAAATTAAAAATATATCATTAAAGGCTTAAAAGTGGGTTTTCCTTATCCTCCCATTAAAATAATTACAATAAATTAATTCAAAAGACCATGAAATTTTGCCTAAGTATTGCTCTGACCTATGAAAAGCTTTAAACATTTTCCCATAAATAAAAACTCATTTTGGAAAGTTAAATAAATCAACTTTTGAAAATCCTACTTTCTGAATTTAAATAATTAAATTAAATTAAATTATGAGAGATCCTCATATTCACCTCTAAACATTATAATTACCTCATGGATATGACACTCTAAATTGTCAAAGTCATTTGAGTTGTGTTTAGTGAGTTATGAGGCGAAGTGCCCCAAGGGCAAAGTGGTAATTTCAGACTTTAGTGCCTTAATCAAAATTTAGAATTAACAAAGGGAAAATCGGTAATTTTGATCTTAATAAACATGTTTTGATAATTAAAATACAATGGGATTAAAAGGTAGAAACTCACTCACCACCCTTGCACAACATCAACAAAATCATAATCCTCTTCATGACTTGGAAGTCAACTAAGATCAAATTATTCTCAAGTGATTGGCTTAAGCTAGAAAGATGATAATTTACTTTTCTTAAGCCCGAAGTTGAGGATAATTTGATCATTTGATAAGAATACATATCACTTGAAATCAAAAGTTTATAATCACCTTTTCACCTATTATGACTATTAAAGGCTTAGTAATGACATAGGCTCAATGTCTAAACTTAATTGATCAGATTTTGAAGATAACACAATTGGTGATTAACGTCATTAAAAACTACAAGCCTGACCTTAATTGTGGGCACCCTAATCTTAAATAACCTAGACTTATCTAAGGAGCACCCACTCACATAACTTTTAAATGAAATAACAATTGACTAACCGAGTATCCTATCCTTGGGATAACGAAATTGTCAACTTTCACCGAGCAACGGGTTAGTCACACTCTAGCCTCGAATGATTAATGGAACAATATGATAAGTCCAAAATGAACTCGGAACATTTCAAGAGATCTTCAAAATGGTTCAGGGTCATGCCTCAAGCATTTTGAAATTTATTGGACATTTTGAAGGGCAAATTAGACTTGTCATATTGTGTTCTAAAATCATTTACTAGGACCTTCTAAGATCCAACAAAATTATAGTCTGGAGTTTGGTAGCTAAACGTTCATCTACTTGTGCAATTTAAGTTTCTTACAATATTATATACATGTCTTGCAAGTACTGACCTTTTAAGAGGTGGAACGAGAAGACTTGTTAGTTATGCTTTTACAGTTTACAGTACTGTCTTTTATTGTACTTTCCACACAATATTTTTATGCTTATAAAACTTGCATGTTAAATAATGATATCACCCTGCATGAAAACCAAAATTGCTAGGATAGCCATAAAACTAAAACCAAAATTAAAATCAACCAAGATAAAGTTCCCCGCTACAACATTCAAAATAGAAAACAATTCAAAGTTTAATCACAAACATCACACACTATCAGATGATTGGGAATCCCTCTAAGAAGGTAACCTACGGTTGCTAACGAGACTTCCCACTATCTAAATGAAAGTACGAAATTCATTAAATTGAGTTTAGTAAATTCATTTGAACTAAGAGAATCCGATAAAAAATAGTGGTGTCGGAATGAGGGAACTGTATGATCCTAAGTGGTGTCACTCTAATCAACTTTAATATGCCCCATAATATTTAAAGAACCATAAACATTGGCACATCTAATTTTACATTATAACCTGACACATTATAAAACTTAAACTCGTCACGATGAGGAGCTTAGAGCTAACACTGCGGGCAGCACGGCCATTTTCAACAGCTAGAGCATCTACAACAACACATCTTTCCTTAGAATTACAATAACCAAGCCATAAGACTTCAAGGTGGTTTGCTTATGCAACATAAATCCTCAACTTTTTTTAGGCCTTTGTATAGCTCTCCTGTATAATTTAAGCCATAACTCGTCTTAGGATTCTGAGGTTGCCATTCGTTACGACCTAAATCCTCACATCTTCCAGGCTATTTGTGTGATTGTTTCACACAAATGTAAGCCCTGACTAATAAAATTGACAGGATGAAACATTTAAATATTTCTCCTCAAAACTGAAGCCAAACCATAGGGTAGTATAGGAAGTCACCGAGGTTCTCCTCTGGATCTGTGACATCTCCATAGTTCTTCCTCCTTTGGATTCTACAATGAATGTTCCAAATTTGAGTCATTCCCCTTTTACACTTCAATGTTCGATCTCATTGAAAAGTCTTATCCTTTTGACCTCTTTAAAGATAATATTCCCTAATTTTTATCAAGAGTTTTCTTAGGTGACTTCAGTTATATAAGATGTAATTAACTATAGCGGCTTGCCCTTATAAGAAGCTTTTTTGAACCTGGCTTAATATAAACCCTATTTAAGTCTTCGTATTAAATAGGGGAACTTTTCGGCAAATAAAAGGTTTCACAGACAAAATGGATGTCATATGTTTCTTAGTTTATCTCATCGACCCTCACCCTCAAGTATTGTGTTTATTTTTCGGGATAGATACGGGATTTGAGGTATAGTGCTCTTTCATTTAAACTATGAAAAATATGCGGTCGGTTTGATTTCATATTTTTCTAATCCTATATATATATATATATATATATATATAAACGCCTTTTCAAAGCGAATGATAGGATTTTGATTCTGGCGGCCGACAACTTCCAACGGATAACTCCACACCCAAAATAGTGCTGACAGCAAACTAGCTCGACCTCTATCTCTATGGTCAAAAATGCAGTCTAAACTTATTCTTTCAGCATTTTCAGAGAAGACTTTTGTACACAAATCCAGACTTTCCAAAATGTTGACAAATTTTCCTTATATTTCCTCGTAGAATTCAAATTATCGCCTTTTAACTCTGTTCATCCTTTCCAATTCTATCATGGGGATCCCTTGAGATCGTCGACGTGGCTCCCTCATCTTCACATCTGTAGGATACCATGTCTGACTTGGCTTCATAGGTAAGGGCCGATCATGGCTCCCAACCACTTAGAATCCTTAGATCTCATTTCCCAATACCAATCTATGAAGCAAATGTATCCACAAAACCAACAACCACAATTATTATATTCCAACTGATATAGAATCCCACACATGATATCAATACCATTCAAAATCTGATCATAATACCCATAGTACATATGCAACATTTATGACCATCCCCATTCAGGATTTCCTTAAAATATGCCTCCCCCAACTTTGGAAAACAAAGAAAACTGCAACTTAATCTCAGCTGAACCCACTCCATATTCAGATGGAATTCCAAATGGGAGCTCGACACTTCATTCCCTTTTAACAGAAACAAAATATAGTAGTTGGCATAATAAGAAGCTTCCACCATATTCATATTCATCTTATCAAGACGTAATAATAAAACTGTAGCAAACAAGTGCCCGCTCCTCTCCATATCCTAACATAAAACTGTAGCAATTATCATACTACTAGCGTAGAAAATTTTCCATCTTGGCATGCGTAACAAACCAAGATAGCCTCCTCCTTTAAATAAAATGCAATAAGGCTGAAAGATCAAATTCAAACTTTCTCCAAAAACCAGAAAATTCAAATAAAAAATTGTAGTCACCTTAAAACAAATTAACAACTTCTCCAAGAATATTATGAGATGACAAAGTATATAATCATAGCCTAATGAAAGGAAATTCCATAGAATCTCCCAACAATAAACGTTTAAGATGAGACTTAGGTAAAACACTAATCAATATTCTTTCCTCAATTTTACCACTCCCAGCCAACCAATCTGACGGGGAGTTGCCTACTCGAAGAATACGGACCAAACATATAGAAAGATTGAACTTATCAATAATCGCTATGATTCTATTCAAAATACCCACAACATTCCACTTGGGTATTGTGACCAAAGGAAAAAATGTTGAGATTTTCATACCTATTTTATACTATTTTTTATGATACTACACTTTAAGGAAAGGTATTTTTGATGTTTTGTTGCAGGAATGATGAATTAGGATCATTGGAGCAAAAAGATGCAAAAAGGAGCAAATTTAGAGCAAAAAGGACCAAAATATGGAAATTTGAACTAGGCCGCCGCCGACGCCCTCGACCCCGCCGACGGCAAGTTTTTCTCGAGGCTACAACACAAAATTCTTCAAAAGTCCGCCGATGGTGCCCTCGAGGTCGCCAACGGCGAGCTCGGCGGTTATGCCTACTCAAGCTTTGGATAAGAACAAATTTTGAAGGGATGCTTAGGCAACTCTTAGGAAAGATCATCCAAAACTTTAAAAGAATAATTTGGCCAAAAATTAGAGAGGTCCTAGAGTTTAAAGAGGTTCTATTAGTGTATAGAGAATTTACTAGAGTGTCTAAATTCTAAAGAATTCTTCGAGAGATTGTAAGAATGGAGGGAAAGTGAGAGATTTATGCCTCCTTATTGCTTCAAAGAAGAATTTTGTATGTTGTAAGAAAAGGAAGAGATTTAGAGGAACTTTGAGGAGTGTTCTTAGGGAGAAATTAGAGATAAGTTATTTACTTGTTGTAGTTTGTATGCCTTTGAATTTTGAGTTTTGTTGTGTTTCCCCATGAGATCTGAGTAGTTATTTACTTGTTCTTTAATGTCAAAGTCATTTGATGAGGCTTATTCCTTAATAGAAGAGATGGCTACCAACAATTTTCGATGGCCCTCTGAACAGGTAAATCTTAAAAGAGTAGCTAGTATCCATGATTCTGATGCAATATCTATGTTAGCTTCACAGATTACTGCAATATCAAATAAATTAGATCATTATGGGATGAATTATTCTTCAACACCTCCTATGATGGAAGAAAATTCATCTAGGCAATTTATAGATATTCAACCTTCATATGAGACCTTAAATGCTATTAATAGACCCAAGAACCCATATTCAAATTATTATAACCCATATTGGAAGAATCATCCAAATTTTAGTTGGAATAACAATTCTTCTACAAATCAACAATGGGCAAACAACCTAGTGAACCCATTAGTAAATTCATCAAACCAGGGAAATGTTAACTATAGACCTTCTTATCCTCAAGGATTTAACAGTAACACTCAAATTAAGGAGAAGAAGTTATCTATGGAAGAGCTGATATTAAACATGGGTCAATAAATATAGAATTAAGGAAATCAATTACAAATTCAAGGAAATCAATTGCAAAATCAAGGAACTGCTATTAAGAATATTGAAAACCAATTGAGACATATCGCTACTGCGCTTAATAACCGAAAATTCGGAACTTTTCCTAGTACTGTGGAGCCAAATCCTAAAGATCAAGGGAAAGAACAAATCAAAGCGATACAATTACGAAGTGGAAAAGAATTGGAAACAAGAGTGCAAAAAGAGACAGAAATTAAAAAAGAGAAAGAGGATACCGAAAAAGAAAAAGATCATGAATACCCAAATTTAGAGTATCCATTTACACCAATGAAAATTACTGTGGAGAAACTTCCACCACCGTTTACTCAAAGATTGAAGCAACACAAACAGAATAAACAATTTTCTAAATTTTTAGAAATTCTTAAGAAGTTATCAGTGAATATTCCCTTCATAGAAGCTTTAGAGCAAATGCCCAATTATGTGAAATTTATGAAAGATATTCTGAACAAGAAAAGTAAGTTCACGGATAATGAAATTGTTGCACTTAGTGAAGAGTGTAGTGCAATTATTCAAAAAAGGCTTCCTGAAAAATTAAAAGATCATGGTAGTTTCACTATACCATGTGCTATTGGTGAAAAATTTTATGGAAGAGCTTTATGTGATTTGGGAGCCAGCATTAATCTTATGCCTCTATAAATTTTTAAAAAATTAGGATTAGGAGAAGTCTCACCTACTTCTGTAACTCTACAGTTAGATGATTGTTCAGTTACATATCCTAAGAGAGTTATGGAAGATGTGTTAGTAGAAGTGGATAAATTTATCTTTCCTGTGGATTTAATTATTTTAGATATGGAGGAAGATAAGGAAATACCTATCATTTTAGGGAGACCATTTTTAGCTACTGTAAAAACTATGATATATGTTCAAAAAGGAGAATTAACTATGAGATTTAATGATCAAGAAGTGACTTTTAACATTGCGAAATCTATACCCTGCTATCAAAAGAGATAAAGAATGTTTTTGCATGGAAATTAGTGAACATCTATTGAAAGAACATTTTTAAGAGAAAAAATAATTTGAAGAGAATGACAAAATTATTCTGGATGAATTAGAAAATGAAGAATTAGATTATGTTCAGGAAAGATTTGAGATGTTGGATATTACAGAAAATGTCGATAAAAATTTATTTCCATCAATTATAAAACCACCTGAACTTGAGATGAAAGTATTGCCTAGCCACTTGAAGTATGTGTTTTTAGGAGACTCATCTACATTACCTGTTATTATATCTTTAGAATTAAATGATCTGCAAAAGCAAAGAGT
>NEWO01000245.1:734106-752597 GCA_003013225.1 Phalaenopsis aphrodite | reverse complement strand
ACTATCCTTAGAGATGTTTATAAATATATGAAAACTTGTGATCGATGTCAACGAGTAGTCAATATATCTAGAAGAAATGAAATGCCTCTAAATTTCATGTTAGAAGTTGAGATCTTTGATGTTTGAGTATTAGATTTTATGGAACAATTTATTCCTTCATTTGGAAACTTATATATATTAATTGCAGTGGACTACGTTTCTAAGTGTATTGAAGCACAAGCTCTACCTCGTTGTGATGCTAAAAGTGTTTCAAGGTTTTTAATGAAAAATATTTTCACTGGATACTGAATGCCTAAAATGATTATCACTGACGGAGGATCCCATTTTAGGAATAAAAACAATCAGAGATTGACAGAAAAATTTAATATATTTCATCAAATTTTTACTGCCTATCATCCTCAAACCAGTGGGTTAGCTGAATTTTCTAATAGAGAGATTAAGCAAATACTTGAAAAAACTGTAAACCTCAGTAGAATAGATTGGTCCACTAGACTGGATATTGCATTATAGGCCTACAGGACTGCTTATAAAACTTCTATTGGAATGACTCCTTACATACTAATTTTTGGAAAGACTTGTCACTTACCAGTAGAATTGGAGCATAAAGCATATTGGGCGATTAAAAAATTCAATTATAATTTGAAAGATGCTGGTAAGAAGAGATTGATACAACTAAACGAATTGGAAGATTTAAGAAATGAGTCTTATGATAACGACAGAATTTATAAGGAAAAATTAAAGTTATGGGATGATCGAAAGATTAACCAAAAGAACTTTGAACCAGGATAAGAAGTTTTGCTTTACAACACTAGGCTGAAATTATTTCCTGGGAAATTGAAGTCTCGTTGGTTAGGACGCTTTATTATCACTTAAGTTTATACTTATGGAGTTGTTGAAATTAAAGATTAGAAAATGAGAAATAGATTTAAAGTAAACGGATACAGATTTAAACCATTTTATAGGGTAAAAGACCAAATTTTAAAGAGGTTTTAATGATCAGCCAACCTGAATGACACCTGAATAGGTCGGGCTGACAACGTTAAACCAAGCGCTTTATGGAAGGCAACCCATATTTATCTTTACTTTTATCGTGATTATAGTAGTTTTTATTTGAAATCATCGTTATTCTGGGTAGTATTAAGCTCTACTACTCTTATTTAACTTTGAAACATCATAAAAATTGGATCTATGAAGAAAAATTGGAACGCATTCGAACTAGAGTGAAACTGTGCAAATTTTCTCTTGGGCAGCAACAGCACCCTTGAGTCCACCGACGGCGGGTTTTCCCAAGAGTCCAGACAAAATTAATACAGAGGTGCGCTGATGGCACCATCGACCCCGCCGATGGTGAGACCGGCTAATTGGCGGTTACTTGGGTTCAAATGGCGGTTTTTAGCGGTTTTTAGGCAAGAATTGTCTTTTTAAACTAAAAAAATTCAATATCTTGTTCATATTTTCCCTCCAAAAAAGAAGTGAAACTCTACCAATTTCATTCTTATGGCGTCCAATTCCCTTAATAATCCTAGAATGCGAGTTTTCAATCAACGAAAGTTTATTAGTGCAGAAGCACAATGAATCTTCAACAAGTTACTAACAAAGAAAAGATTAATCAAAGAACGAGGATTAGTAAATCACGGATTGAATAATCCCATGACGGATATTGAAGAAATGATTGTGAGGTGAAGAAGGGAAGTGCTGTGCTACACTACCGCCACTGTAGTTGTTCCAGTAGTGAAAGAATTTTATGAAAATTTACATGGAATCAACCAAGAAGTTGTTTATGTGCAAGGAAGATGGATTACTTTAACTTCTGCATGGATCAACAAATTATATATGATAGAGAATGTTCCTGTCTGTCACTATTCCAATTTCATCCCAACAAGAAACCAGATGAATGAGATTTACCAATATTTAACGGACGAAACTGAGGACTGGGAAACAAGAGAAAACTGGTATGTTAATTTTTCTGTGACACTCCTAAATCCCATTTCGAAACATTGACACTTTTTCATTTCTGCGAAAAGGTTACCGACAATGAAGATCGGTAAGTTTCTAAAGAAAGTGCCATTTTGAATTACTGCATCCAAAGGGGACTGTCGATCGACATTGGATCAATAATTGTGAAGTCAGTTTTGGGCCTGATCATTCATGGATCAACTTAGGGGCTTGGACACCCCTCAACGATTTTCTCACTTCGCAGTCAGTTCTAAGTGTCATATGAAAATTGGGAAAAGATACTGCTACCTTGGAAGCCTCTGGATCCGACTGAGAGATTCCCAGTTTTGAAGATGAAAATTGCATGGAAATTGTAATAGATCAAGCATCTCAGAATTCACTCCTAGTTCAACCCTTAGTCCCTGATAAGTCTCTGGTGATCCTGCGTCGATTCAAGAAATCGGAAAAGGAGGTACAAAATGTCATGAACGCGATTAATAATATCTCCAATTTCTTTGATCATCTAGACTGGAGGATGAAGGAAAATTTTGCGCACTCTGGACATTTAGAAGATAGCTTAATACGACTGATGAGGAGGATGAAGTTAATAGAAGAGGATTCCACTGAAGAATTTTCATTTCGACCCTTCTATAACCTCTTCGTTCATGTGCAATCAATGGGTGATCTCAGAGGAGAATCGAGTACCTAGTCTGAGGATTAGTATATTTATATTACTGCCTATCTGTCTATCTATGTATTTCGATTTGAACTTTGTATTTGCTTTGCTTTAGAATTATGCTTGTAGATCTCTATATAGCTGAGACAAAGCATAAGTTATTTTGTTTTTCAGCATTTTGAGTGTTGTGGCTTGGATTGCGACGCTGAATTAATGTATTGAGGTTGAGAGAATACCAAACTTAGGTGTGTTATGTAACATATATTGTACCCCTTGNTATGCTTTTAGATCTCTGTATAGTTGAGACTAAGCATAGGATGTTTTGTTTTAAGCATTTTGAGTGTTATGGCTTGGATTATGAAGTTGAATTAATGTATTGAGGTTGAGAAAATACCAAACTTAGGTGTGTTATGTAACATATATTGTACCCCTTGGAATTTATATATAAATGTGATGTTTTGTGTTGTGAAAGTTTATATGTGCTAAGTACATCATTTTGTCACTTAAAATTATGTCTATAATGATTGAAAAGATGTCCTTAAGGCATGGAATTGATCAAAATTGCAAAAATTTGGAATTTGGACAAAATCAACAGAGCACGCTGATGGTGCCCTCGACTTTGTCGACGACGGATTTTTCCCGAGACTTAGATTCAAAATTCAAATAGAGCGCGCTGAAGGCGCCATCGACCCCCTCCGATGGTGAGCTCATGAAAAAACACCTTTAACTGTGATTTTGATCAGTCAACCGCCACTATTCATCATTTCTTTCATCCTAAAAACGCCATTTTTGACCTAGGGCTTGAAAGATCTTGGATTGGGAGGCGATTTCAAGGCATTTTGACACCGGATTTTATCATCTCTATGTAAGAGCTTCACTCTAGACTAAAAATATTTGATTTTCACCATGGATTTCTTCCACATTGAGGAGATCCAAAAAATTTGAGAATGTTAAGAAAATTTGGGAAGAAATTCATGGATCTTAATGTTAAACACTTAGAATTACTATTAGAAGCCATGATTTGCATATTTAAAGTAATTTTTGAAATTTTTCTATAATTTTATTAGATTGAAATGGCTCCACGTCAAAAGAGAAGAGTTGATTTCGACGAGTCTCATTTCGTCAATGCGATGGCTCAAAAAAAATTTGCCTCCATATTTAAAGGAAAAAATTGCATACAAGATCGAGTTTTTGTAAGTGCGAGAGGAGAAATCGAATGAGTTATTGCTGAGCGGAGGTGGGAAAACTTTTGTTACACCACCAATAAAGATGATGCTAATGTTGTGAAGGAGTTCTATGCCAATGTGATTTTTTCTGATGACGGAATAGTTCAAGTGCGTAAGTTTCCTGTTGAGTTTACTACCGCCCGCATCAACACTTTTTATGAAGTCCCAGACTCTTATAGCTGTAAATATGAATGATTTAGTACGATGGAAGGCCTTCTCAATGATGTGATCAAGTTTCTCACTGATGGGAAAGGAACATGGAAGATAAAGCAACGAGAGCGGGTAAATTTTTCTGCTTCCATGCTGAATGCCACCTCTAAGGCGTGACACTATTTTATTTCCTCTACTATGTTACTGACCTATCACCATAGTGAGGTAATTAGAGATAGAGCTATTTTGAATTTCTGTATTCAGAATAATAGGATTATAAATGTGGGAAGAATCATTCTTAAGAATATATTGACTACGGCGAGGAGTGAGACAAGTGGAGGTCTAGGACATCATGAACTTATTTATACAATTTGCAAACTTTCTGGAGTGGAGAGTGGAGATGAAAAATGGGTTTATCCTATGAAACTCATTAGTAAAGCTAATTTAAAAACTTATGAATCCCATGAGAAATGGAGAACTGGGAGTAGAAGTCAAGAACCTTCTACTAGTAGAGATGTCCTCTCTACAAGTTATGACCTTCCACCTTCTAGTTACCCTTCCCTCTCTTATTTGATGAATGAGTTGACCTTACTGCGGGAGAGCATAGAATTGATAAGTGAAAGGATTGGAGGTTTAGAACGTCGATATGATTACGATAGTGAGTACCTTCAGAGGCATTCAAAATTTGAGGTAGCTTATTATGAAGCTCAAGCCCGACACTACATAGGTGAACCAGATGTTATGTTTCCTGAGTGCCCCCGATATACTCAGTATCAACCCAATCCACCTGCTAATCAAGTCGATGAAGACATAGTTTGGGATTTTGATATTGAATGAATTGATGTACTTGTATTTGTATTTTTATTTATGTGATCTTTTTGTAATAGAAATGAATTTTTATGTATTTGGACTTTCATTTTTATTATTATGTTGTACTTTGATGATTTGTAATTTTGGTTATAAAGTTAGTGTTATAATTAAATGTGCATGTGTGGTTTAATATATGTTGAGTAGTATTGCGGATTGTAATGTAATGTGATTTTTATTTCACATTTTAGTTTTAATTGTTTAGTATTGTGGTTGTGTTAGAAAATGTTGTGCTTATTTAATATTTTAGTTTTATACTTATTTCAAAATTTAATTACCCAGAAATTCTTCTAATGATTTATATGTGTAGAAATCTCCTAATATTACAGACCAGGTGAAGTAGAAAGGTTGAGAAGGCCTGCAAAAATTTCAAAATGATGAAAATGCCTACAATACTGAGGTATGATTTATATTTATAGTTTTTCTTTTCATCTGTTTTATTTCATATTTAAAAAATTAAGTTTGGGGGAGAGAAGAAAAAGATTAAATATTAGATGTCCTCTATTTCAATATTTTCAAAAATTATTTATATGATTTCATGTAGTGAATTTAATTCAGGTAACTATATTTTTGTAACTATTTAAATTTTATGATAAATTTAAAGAAATATTTTTGTAATGAAAATTAATTTTGTAACTTAAGATATTTTAGTATAAGAGAATAAGATTACATTAACTATTTAAAGTAAAGGAAGCTATATTTTGAAGTATTAAGAATCTAGAAATTCATTTGAGAAGAAAAGATTAGGGCTCAATAATGTAAAGGCTATGAATTACTTATAAGGTAAATGAATGCTTTGAGTTTCAAATTTAGGGAAAGAAGTGAAGTACAAAATCATTAAAGGCTATCAAGATATAGTAATCCTCACTTGAAAATGAAATGATTGAAAACAATCCCTGAAAAAGAAAAAAATAAATATATAGGATTGAATGCAATCCAAATGAAAAAGAGAAAAGAAAGAAAAAATTATGGAAATGAGGCAAAGCTTGAGGATATGCTTAATAAAAAATTGGCTTCACTGGATTTACCTAAAGGGAAAACCTAATACATTCCTAAACTTATATTTATGGATTAGATCTTTTACTAGTAGAGTTCTCATGAAGTTCCTATCATTTGAATATTCTAAGTGACTTAATATTGCAACGTATAGTCATTCGTGAAATGAATAGAAGACTAGAACTCTTAAACTTGATGACTAGATAATCTTGTGACTACAAAGTTAATTAAATTACTTGAATTTTTTTTGAAAATCTCAATATGATATTTGTTTAAATCAAACTTATAGTATTTTTGAATTAAAACTTTACTATAGTAGATCATAACTTTTATATAGTATTAAAATTACTTGAGGACAAGTAATAGTTAAGTTCGGCGGATTTTGACCAGAG
Source organism: Phalaenopsis aphrodite (assembly GCA_003013225.1). NCBI lineage: Eukaryota > Viridiplantae > Streptophyta > Magnoliopsida > Asparagales > Orchidaceae > Phalaenopsis > Phalaenopsis aphrodite. Next base: position 746,355 of record NEWO01000245.1, on the reverse strand, counting down.
AAAAAAATGTTGAGATTTTCATACCTATTTTATACTATTTTTGATGATATTGCACTAGTAAGAAATGTATTTTTTTATGATATTGCACTTGAAGGAAATGTATTTTTGATGTTTTGTTGCAGGAATGATGAATTAGGGTCATTGGAGCAAAAAGATGCAAAAAGGAGCGAATTTGGAGCGAAAAGGACTAAAATGTGGAAATTTGAACTGGGTTGCAAACGGCGCCCTCGACCACGCCGACGACAAGTTTTTCCCGAGGCTACAGGACAAAATTCTTCAGAAGTCCACCGACGGCGCCCTCGAGGCGGCCGACGGCGAGCTCGGCGGTTATGCCTACTCAAGCTTTGGATAAGGCCAAATTTTGAACCCACTCCATATTCAGATGGAATTCCAAATGGGAGCTCGACACTTCATTCCATTTTAACAGAAACAAAATATAGTAGTTGGCATAATAAGAAGCTTCCACCATATTCATATTCATCTTAATAAGACGTAACAATAAAACTGTAGCAAAAAAGTACCCACTCCCCTCGATATCCTCACATAAAACTGTAGCAATTATCATACTACCAGCATAGAAAATTTTCCATCTTGACAAGCGTAACAAACCAAGATAGCCTTCTTCTTTAAATAAAATGCAATAAGGCTAAAAGATCAAATTCAAACTTTCTCTAAAACCCAAAAAATTCAAAACAAAAGTTGTAGTCACCATAAAACAAATTAACAACTCTCCAAGAATATTATGAGATGACAAAGTATATAATCATAGCCTAATGAAAGGAAATTCCATAGAATCTCCCAACAATAAGTGTTTAAGATGAGACTCAGGTAAAACACTAATCAATATTCTTTTCTCAATTTTACCTCTCCCAGCCAACCAATCCGCCAGGGAGTTGCCTCCTTGAAGAATACAGGCCAAACATAAAGAAAGATTGAACTTATCAATAATCGCTCTGATTCTATTCAAAATACCCACAACATTCCACTTGGGTATTGTGACCAGAGGAAAAAATGTTGAGATTTTCATACCTATTTATATTGTTTTTGATGATATTGCACTTAAAGGAAAGTTATTTGATGTTTTGTTGCAGGAATGATGAATTATGGTCATTGGAGCAAAAAGATGCAAAAAGGAGCAAATTTGGAGCGAAAAGGACCAAAATGTAGATATTTGAACTAGGCCGCCGACGACGCCCTCTACCCCGCCGAAGACACCCTCTACCCCGCCGACGGTGAGTTTTTCTTGAGGCTATGGGATAAAATTCTTCAGAAGTTCGCCGACGGCGAGCTCGGGGGTTATGCCTACTCAAGCTTTGGATAAGGCCAAATTTTGAAGGGATGCTTAGGGAACTCTTAGGAAAGCTCATCCACAACTTTAAAAGAATATTTTGACCGAAAATTAGAGAGGTCCTGGAGGTTAAAGAGGTTCCATTAGTGTATAGAGAATTTACTAGAGTGTCTAAATTGTGAGGAATTCTTCGAGAGATTGTAAGAGTGGAGGGAAAGTGAGAGTTTTCTTCCTCCTTGCTGCTTCAAAGAAGAATTTTAAATGTTGTAAAGAAAGGAAGAGATTCAGAGGAACTTCAACGAGTGTTCTTAGAGAGAAATTAGAGATAAGTTATTTATTTATTGTAGTTTGTATGACTTTGATTTTATATATGAATTTCGAGTTTTGTTGAGTTTTCCCCATGAGATCTGAGTAGTTTTCTCTCTCCTTGTCTCAAGATTTGTGAAATGGTGATTTGAACTGGTGAAGCCATAAAAATTTTTAAGAAATTGAGATGATATTTTCACTTCGATCTTAATTTACTTTCAATCTGGCCAATTGATTTGTTAAAATATGTTGAGTTTTACAACTAAAGTGAAGATTACATCTAGGATTCAGGGATGTCAAAATAAATAGGGAAATAATATTATCGAGTGTAAAATTGGAGATTTAGAGTGACAGACTAAAATTCTCAATTCAGTCCTATCATTTGGGTGTTGAAGTGTAGATGTTAGCCCTCAGGCGAGGGGAACGTGGTAGCTCCAAAGTGAGAGCTGGTATCCTCCCAGCCTAGCCGCAGATTCAGTAAACAAGCGTAGGATTAGTCAATGTTCTTTATGCCTGGACCAAAGGGTAAAAAGTAGGTATGCTCCTATTTGGCATAACATAAATTGAACTAATTCACTTTATTCATTCACTATAATTTCTTAACAAGGAGAATGATGTTTTCTTATATATTGAATATCACAATCAAACCCTCATTAGTATCATTAGTTTTTTAATAGTTATTAAAATTACCTATTTTATTTCAATTGCCTATTAGTGATAGACAAGCAAATTGAACTTTGTTGTTGTGATTAAAGTATTGCTTTTCTAAAATCTTAGTTTATAATTCTAAATCACTCCCTGTGGGATCAATATTCAGGACTCCATTAGAGCCCTATTTTACTTGAACGATACGTATACTTGCATTGATAAGTGCGACTTTACAATTATTGAATATTTATTACGTCCATATTTATCTTATATTTTAAGCATATAAAAAGTCATCAGTCATATTGTAACCATATCAAAATCCTTATATAGATTAATAGAATCAGTCTCAATTATTAGATTTAAGAACTTAAAAGATATAGCCACCTTCAAAACCAGTAAAAAAAGCCCAGCTTTTGGCCTTATAAGGGGAGGAGGCAACAATTAGAGAAGCAAAGAAACTCTGGCAATTGCCCAAGTGATCTCTAAAAACTCCATCAGCTCTAGTCGCCTTAGAAACCCAACTTCCATCAATATTCATTTTGATCCAAGCCATAGGAGGGGGTTGCCACCTAATGAGAGTGGCCATCCTACCCATCCTAGGTTGGTTTAATTCATCATTCAAGACAAAAATAAGGCGAGCCCGGAATAAATATGCTAGAATGTAAGAAACCAAAGCAGTAGGAGTCAAACCCAAATTTTGATACTTATTATCATTTCTTTCCACCTAAATAAACTACATCACTAACAAAGGTAAACTGGCCAATTTAGTGTCCATTATTTTGGCTGACCTCCACTTAAGGAGGTATCTTCTAATATCCCCACAATCAAACTAATTTATATGAAAATGTTCACCCAACACATTACAAACCTCTTTAGCATAAGAACAATGGAAAAATAGATGTACCGTCGATTCCTCTTCAATTTTACACAAATGACATTGTGAAGCAAATTCCAGCCCTTTAAATATAAGAATATCGTCTATTGGGAGCATGTTTAAAAAAATCTCCATAGAAAAAAAGAGATGAAGGGGGTAAGAAAATTTTTCCAAATGATAGTCCCCCACCGCCACTTATTATAAATATTTAGATTTGAATAAAGCAATTTTGAAGGAGAAATATTAGAAGAAGTTTTCCAGATAGGGGTGTCTTTAACTTCCTTCCTTATAGGGATCTTAGTAACAAGTTTGTTTTATCCCCAACAAGAGACATTAATTTATTAACATCCCAATTCGTGTCCAACCATACATCTGAAATAGTCATCTTATTATTCGGCGGAGTGATACCAGATAAATTTGGACCTCACCCTTTCGTGACTCGCTAAATACTAGAGTTGTGAGAGAAGAGAGGGAGAGTAGTAATGGTGAGAGATTGCTACATGTGAAATAATGCTTAGCTTTATGATGTGGGATGAATAAGCTGAGGAGCTAGAAAATGATGAGATTGAACCCATAGAAGGTGACATCCAGACTAAAGGGGAGCGAGGGTATATACAAGGAGAAGGAATAATAATGAGGGAACTATGCTTGCAGTGCCACTAGTGCTAGCAAGTCCCTTGTCTCGGTCTACCCAAAATCTTGAGACACCTACACCATCCACCTCAAACTTTGTATTCCTAGGTTATATGATTCCTCTCCCTTCTACTTACAACCCCATAATTATAAGGGGGACATCTCATAACAATGTAGAACATCCTTTTGATTGTTTTTAGTGGGAATATGACATTTCTCAGTTTATTTCATTCTCTAACATATCACCTATCTATGGAGCATTTATTGCATCTTTAGATACTATCTCTATACCTAAGTATTAGCAGGTAGATAAGGAGGATCCCAAGTGTAAAGCAGTCAGGCTTGAACAACTAGGGGCTCTTGATAAAAATTGAACTTAGGAGATAGTGCCATTTTGGTGGGGAAAAGAGCAGTTAGGTGCAAGTAGATCATCACATTGAAGTAAAATCTAAAGGTAGAGTATTACAAAAGACGATTGGTGGAGAAATGATATCGTCAGACATATTGAATTGACTATGACGAAACATTTGTGCCAATAGCATATATTTTCATAGTGAGGACATTGGTTTCTTTAGTAGTGAATGGTGGGTGGAGGTTACACCAACTCGATGAGAAGAACACATTTCTTCATGGTTAGTTATTGGAGGAGGTGTATATGGAGATACCACTAAGATTTGATACTGTTTAGATAGTAAGCATGGTTTGTAAGCTTAGCAAGTCACTTTATGGATTGAAGCAACCTCCTTGAGCCTAGTTTAACAAGGTTAGAAAGATTATGATGGGCATAAGATATAAACATATCAATACTGATCGAATGATGTTCTTCCTACAACATGGATTTCATATCACTATATTTATTGTGTATGTTGATGACATGATTTTCACTGATGATGATGAGATATAGGTTTCTCAGCTAAATCTTAGATTAGATAAATATGTTGATGTGAATGGGCTTTGACTACTCATATACTTTCTTTGGATTGAGGTGACCTATGGAATGAGGGGATGGTCTTTTATCAGAGGAAGTACATACTGGATCTCCTTGTAGAATCAAGCATATGGGATGCTAGCCTATAGTCTCTTCAATTGATTAGAAGGCGAAGTAGAGTGCAGATGCAGGAGAGCTAGTTGATCATGAGAGATATAATAGATTGGTGGATCTCTGATATATCTATCTGAGTTACACTCATCCTAACATTTCATTTGTAGTGTGCATGATGAGGCATTAAATGTATGATCCTACGAAGGACCATATGGATGCAGTGTATTAGGTTCTAAGGTACAGGGCCATAGTCTTAGGAGTTGTCAAGATGATGTGGTTGAGAGCCTTGTTGCTAAAGCTCAAGGTAGAAAAAGGAGCTCAAATGAAGCTGTGGTGCAACAACAAGTTAGTAATTAGCGTTGACAACAGTTTGGTGCAGCATGATGTAGTCAAAATGTGAAAATTGATAGGTTCTGCATCAAGGAAAAGACGAATAATGAATTATTGAAGCTAAGTCATGTAGTCACTAGATTTACATAAACACCACTCGATTAGTATGTATTTAAAAGATTGGGTGGAATAAATGTAAAAATTAAAGTTTAGGTGTTTGATATGTAAATACATAAAAATTGGATGGAATGTATGTAAATGCCCCATTCATTATATTAAAATATAAGCTTTTCGGGATCTAAAAAAAGAAATATTTAATAGAGAAAAGAAACAAACAAGGACGATGATACTAAAATCAATAAATGCATTTAATAAAAAGTAATTTTTTGAGTGAACCCTTCTTTTTAATAATTATTCTCATTAACTAAATTTTTTATCAAAAGCAACTTAAAAAGTATTAAATTTGTTATAAAATAAGTCTAATGTAAATTTTAATTAATTATTTACATAAGAAAACTATTTCAAAATTAAATTAAAACTTATTTGTTACTCATAATTTTTATTTTAAATGACCAACAATTTTAGCATAGTTTTAGCTACATGAACTATATTTACATTTTTGAACATTATGTGCAACAACAAAAAATGTAATTTAAAGTATTACTATTTTAAGTTTAAAAATTAGATAAATAATGTAATTTTTATTCCTCCAATTAACTAAAAAAAATATTAAATCTTCTGAAAGAAGTGGGCACCATTAGTACTTCTACTATGCTCCTCCATTACAGCCTTGCTCTGCTTCAAACTCTTAACTGCTTCCTTACCCACAACTGTTAATAAGAGTGAGAACAGAGATTAAGATTGTAATAAATAACTTATCATATATGCGGCCTTAGGTATGTAGTTTTGGGGTTATTTCTAGGTGCTCCATATTTGTCTTGAGGTCTATATATAGAACCAATGCACAAATTATGAGGTGCTTAATTTTTATTTCTAATTTCTATTTTTATGATATCAAATATTATTTTTTCTTGAGGTTAGCCCCGTTTGTATATCATTTTTGGCCCTTCTTTTTACTATTTCACCTCTTTCAAGCCACATAGTTTATTATTATTATTATTATTATCCATCTATGCTCTCTTTTCTCTTATGCACTTATTATTTATTTCCAATGACATGCTACCGCTCAGAGATTAAAGCGTTGGCTAACAACATTCAACAGTCGGTTCCAATATTGATCAAGAGGAAGTCATTCTCTACACTCTCAATGATCTGTTACCCACATATCAAGCCTTTTAAAACATCTATTTATACTAAACTTTATTGTATCAGTGTGGATTATCTCTATTCCCTTCTTTGCAATTAAGAAATCAATTTAGGAAATGAAAAATCAAAAGATGTTGTGGTAACTGATAAACATATGACATTTTTAGTCATTAAAGGTCATCATAATTTATGAATGAAGAGATGTGGCAGAGGAAACATGCACATTAAAAAGGGTGCTACTGTGAACTCCAAGGGCAACAAATAAGAGCCAGGCCTACCATTATGTGTCAAATTTGTAATAAGATTGGTCACTCCACTTTGACTTGTTTGCATCAAAAAATATAGAGTATACTCTGACAATACCACTCTAAGCTTTCACTAATACCTCTCAGAAATTGGTGTTAGATTAAGGTGCAATGGCCCATCTCATAACAAATATGAGTCAACTTCAAATAGCTAAAATTTATCATAACAATGAACAAGTTGTTTTTGGTAATGAACATGCTATTCCAATTCAACATCTAGGTGAGGGTAATTTCCCCACAACTCAATGTAAGCTTAAAATATCAAAAATCTTTCATGCATCCTTCATATCCCATAATTTACTCTCAATTCAACAACTTACTAATGATAATAATATTACCAGTTCATTTAACTCATCTGGCTTTTCTATTGCTAACACACAGAACCAGTAGGTTTATCTCAAGGGGCATGGTTCTAAGGGTCTCTATCTAATTACTTTTTAGTAAAATCATCTAGCTCTTGTGGCTTCAATTACCAAATTCAATGTTACTAGCTCTTTAACCACCGCTAATTCACATCTTACTTCAACTAGTCCTTCTGTCCCCATGTCAAATTATTGGCATATGAATAAGTTTCTTGCAAATGTTCAATGTCTTAATTCTACATTTGATTCTCCATCGGCATGACTTATCTTAAATCCTATTCATTCTACGCTTAAAAGATCTAAGACTGGTCACCTTAAACCTATCAAAAAACTTAATCTAGCACATGGTATTACTTTAATTTTAGATCCAACGTGCTTTACTTAAGCTACCAAGAAATTTCAATGGAGGGAAGTTATGGCTATGAAATTGCAAGCTCTTCAACAACAAAGAACTTAAGTATCTATTCCTCCACCTACTTGTCAAACCATTCTTGGGTCTAAAGTGATATATAGCACTAAATTCAAAGCTAATTGTTAGATTGCTTGGTTTAAAGCTAGAATTGTGGCTCAAGGCAACAAAAAAGAGTTTGGGATAAATTACTTTGAAACATTTAGTCGAGTTACTAAAATTCATACTATTAGGATATTGTTCATTTTAACACTTCATAAAAACTAGGAGAAATTGCAATTTGATGTTTCATACACATTTTTACATAGTATTATTCAAGATACCATATACATGCATCAACCACAGGGCTTTCATGACACTATCATTTCCAACATGTTCACCTTCTCAAAAAGGCCCCTTATGGTCCTAAGCAAGCTCCAAAACAATGTTTTAATATAATATCTACATTTTTTTTATTGAGAATGACTTTACTAATAATAAAGTTGATCAATTTTTGCTCATATATCATGAGGATAAAGAGCAAATATTAATTTTAATTTATGTTGATGATATTTCAGTTACAGGGAATTGTACCAATGATACATCCATTTTTATTTCTAACATTGATTTAATATTTCAGCTCAAACTACTAGGACATGTGGCATGTTTCTTGGACATTTAAGTCACAAAGATGCAAAATAAATATTTTTTAAAATAGCAAAGTCATGCTAAACAACTTTTGAGTTTGGCTAGAATGCAAAATTGAGAGGCAGTGGCTACTCCCTTACTAAGGATTCAATTCACCCAAACAAGACGGAGTTATTTCATAATCTTGGTTTCTGTCGATAATTGAGAGGATCTTTGCACTACTTAACCATTACTAGACCAAATTTATCTTTTGTTGTCAATTATTTATCCAAGTATAAGCATTAATCGATGTTTTATTATTTCTAACTCCTTATAAGACTTTTCAAACTTATTCAAGGGACTCCGAGATATAGCCTGCTAATTCACAAGGGTGGTGTAAATTAAGGACGTACGTGGATGCTAACTAGATAAGTGATGAAAGTGATCAAAAATCTACAAATGGGTTTCCCTTTTTTCTTGGACAAACATTGATTTCGTGGAATTTTAATAAGCAAATTACAGTTGATAGATTATCTACCGAAGTAGAGTATATAGCTCTAGCTAAAACTATCACCGCTACCTATGGTTGTGGTGGCTTATAAAAGAATTCAATTTCATATCATACATCCTACTTTGATATACTACGATGCTAATAGTCCAGTATTTCAAGCATGGACAAATCACGTTGAAATCAATCATCTTTTCATCAGAGATCATATAAATTCAAAACATATTCTTGTTCATTATATTACCAATGAATGATGTACTCACCAAGCCATTACCAATATTGCGATTTCATCTACTTCGGACGAAGCTAACATTTCAACAACCTATTAGCTTAAAGGGGAGTAACATGAGTAAGAACTTAACAGAAGATTGTGATAGATAAGTAATCATATATGTGGCCTTAGGTTTGTAGTTTTGGGGTTATTTCTATATGCTCCATATTTGTCTTGAGGTCTATATATAAGACCAATGCATGCATTGTGAGGCGCTTAATATTCATTTTAAATTGATGTTCTTTAACTTCAACATGGGTGAAGAGGAGAACAACAATGGCGATGCCATTGGCAACCAACTTCACACGAAAGAACGAAATGATATCCTCCACAACAATAATAACCAAGAGATAGACGCCGAGCACGATAGCGAGGTACAAAAAAATAATAAAACATCTTGGCAGTAATCGTCACAACTGGGTTGCTCAATTCCACACACATTGTACACAGACTGTTCTCCTCTTCTAGTGAGAAGTGGAGCAATGCTCGTTGCTTGCGAAGATGAAGGAAAAAGGAAACTACAGAAAGTCATTGTTGACCTTCACAAACCTTGCCGCCTTCCATGGAAAGGGAAAGTTAGAACTTCAGAAGGACCATCACATGCAAGAAATGTAGTCACATAAGGAAAAAACGAGAGGAGTTAGTGATTATTGTGATGGTGCACGAAGCAAGATAACAAAGTGGTGACGACGACGTAGATTTGTGGCACATATATCTTTGGGGTGTTAATTTTGTTATATTAAAATTTGAGGTGCTAAATGGGTAAAATAAAGAATTTTGAATATTATGTATGTAAATACCCCATTTATAAATTGGGTTTTATTTTTTTTATTATTTTCATCCTTTTTTTTTAAAATAACCAACAAAAGTACTCATCGACCGTCCTTTCGTTTTGCGGCCTTGTCAAAACAATATCCGGGATGCTTGCCCAAACAACCCACGGGTTCTGCACTTGCGGTGAATGATCTGCGCACGCTTCCCGATCTCCATTTGGAGTTTTTCCAATTTTTCTAACAACACCCGTTGAGTTGACAACCACATCTCGCCTTATCTCTTCCATGGCGTCATTTTAATTTGAGCGCTCATTTCTTTGGCTTATCCTACATTTTTCTGGAGGAGCAGGTATCTTCCCTCTACTACTTCCCACTTCTCAATGATGCAGCAAAACTACGAGGCTTCGCAGCGCATCGCAAGGATCGCCGCCCATCTCAATCCTCTCACCTCGCAGGTTCCGTTCACTTCCCTCTCTCCTCCCATAGTAAAAGGTCTCTATTTTGATTTATTCTATGTTTATTCATGGGATAACTGGTGTTTTGCTTCTTTGTTAGTTTCCTGTTTCGGCGTTTGTTTGTTTTTTAGCTGTGATGCCGAGGTACTTCTCTCGCGAAAGTTGAATTCTTGCTGACGCTTGTTGTTTTGATACCTGATAGCTTTGTAAGTCGTTCCATGATGATTATTCTTATAAAAAGTTCAAATTTTGTTCAAATCTAGTGGAGATTTCTTGGTTTTAACGTTTCTGATCTATTTCTCCAATTGTTTTGGTGAGGAATTGGATTTTCATCTATGTTTTTGTATTGAAGCATTTTTTATGGATATATTACTAAACTGGAAATATGTTCCAATTATTGCTTTCTTAACCGAAGACTTACTTTATAATAGCCTTTCGATATTTTCGAAGTTAAAATTTTGACTCACTTCTGTGCATTAAGCATTACTGCTTCTGATGGAGCCTGATATGATCGAAGCTAATTTTTTCACACAGAAATTAGGGCAAAACAAATCTCTTTCTTCAATAAGAAAACCACCTATAATGCGCTTAGGGTAATAAAAGACAAAATTTCTCTTAGGCTAGGCGTTGGAGTAACAATACTCCCTATCTAAAGAAGCACCTTGTCCTCAAGGTGGATAAAAGAAAACTGCTATAGGATTGAGCTCCCCTCCCTCTTTGTCAAATACTGTGAGAACTTGTAATGTACGATCTTGCAATGATATTTTGGGGTAAATTTTTTATCACACCAAAAGCATAGCCGCTTTGCTCGTTTTTTCTGAATCTCTGTACCTGTAAGGTATTTGAATATCGCCATCGGTTTGGGCCCATTCTTCATGTCCCGAGGAGCCTCTCTCTGATTATTAACGGTTTGAGTTTTTGGTATTATCATGGTTGTAGCATTTCTTTAGGATGCTCCACTTGTGATGCTCGTTTTAGTCATTTCAATTGTATTGTTATTTTTAGCAAATTCCACTAATTCCATAATTTCTCCAATATTCGTGATCTCAGCAGACAACATGCTACAATGCCGGGTTTTAGACCCTTTCGGAAATTTTCCTCCAATATTGCTTCATAATTCCCCCTAGGCTTTCCTAAAATAGCTTGGTTCTCTCCCTATATTTTATGCCAGTCTTGCCTAATACAAGACAAAGGTTTACTCGTGTAGGTCTTCTTCTTGAATGACTTGGAAATGTTCCATCAAGCAATTCTTAAATTTCTCTCACGATTAAATCGAGCATCTAACCTCTCTCCACTGAAACTATGTTAGGACTCTCTCTTCCAAACATAACCTTATCTTCATAAGCTTTTCCTTCCCATTTGACCCATTCACTATGAAATATCGTTCCACTTGATACACTCACCCATGCGCGCCTTCCCCCTAGAAGACCGACTTCTGCAATTTCCTAACCTTAGCACTCTCCCCAACTTCCTCTCCTTCCGATGTTTCCCCAATATATCTAGGGTAAAACTCTCTCCTTCGACCATCGTCAAACGCCATCTTGGCTTCTCCTATTTCTTCTTCATGCTCCTCCATACTTCTTGCATAACCCCTCCAAGTTTCAGCCCAACTCCATTCATCAAAAATCTCTATTCCCGGTTCTTTGATAATGGATATTTTCCTTCTTATATTCCTCTCGTTCAATCTCTCTCTTTGGATTCAACCAAGGGTTCTCCGGTCAACCCTTGGTTAGAGCTTGTAAATTAATCACCAGCAATATTTTGGATTTAATATCTATAAGTTTCCTTATCATCTCCTCTAGGCTCTCGAATCGGGTGTCAATGGCGAAAACCCTTTTTTCTATCTCAAATTTAAGTTGACTCACATCTTCCTCTATTTTTTTTTCCAAATTATTACTTTTGGCCACCATTACTCCAAGAACTGGTTTCAATCATGAAAGAAGAACTACTGTATGTTGAAATTTTGTTGATAGCTTCCAAAGTAGTTTGAATCATGTCTGTACCAATTCAATTACAAATTTACTTTGCAGAACCCTATGTGCAGTGATCGTGCTGTTTGTACACCATGATCTTGTCATTTGCATCCCAACTAACTTTTTTCGTGACTAAATTACACAAATTAGGTCACGAAGCATATGCCTTGATCCGTCTTTGTTTCCCAGCTAGCTCTAGC
>NEWO01000245.1:695690-710842 GCA_003013225.1 Phalaenopsis aphrodite | reverse complement strand
TATATATATATATATGTATATATAGGCTCGTACGACGTTGAACGCAGGCTCGCAAGGCGTCGTCTTCCTTACGCTCCGATGTTTTGCTCGCAGGCTCGCACAACGGTTTCAGCTCTAGCTGTAGACTGATTTGTCTTGTTCCATCTCGACAGAAGCGCCTTCGACTCAGTCGTTCCCAACGCTGCTTGCTGTCGCAAGCTTGCGGTGCTTCTGTCGTTCGCTGTAATGCCCTTCTCCTGCGGTGCTTGTGTGAAGCACGTTAATGGCCTCAGGGATTTCCTACGCCGCTGCCCTCGCCGGTGAAAACCCGCTAAACCCTCCTATGCTACAATAGTTCACAAATGCAGCTCCCCTTTTCACCTCGCAGATAGTCCGATATTCCCGCAGATGTACCATGATTCTGTTGCAGGACATGGAGATTGCAATCTCATCAAGAACGTAGAGAAAAAGGCGGGCAAACCAGCAATATTATTCTCTGATGATGAAATTTCAACTCGTGCAAGAAAATACAAATTTACGCTAGTTGAAAAATTCCAATTAGGTTGCCCAAAGATGCAAATTATCAGAAATATTTTTGAAAACTTCAAATTAGTTGGGGCCTGACAGGTGGGTCATTTCGACCGAAGACATCTTATGATACATCTGAATATAGAAGAAGATTACACAGATTTTCTCAAATAAATTCATCACAATAGAAGACAAACATATGAAATTGCTCGAATGTACCCCTAATATTGATCCCAGTCAAGAACCCCAATTGCGCCTATTTGTTTCTCATTACCTGAACTCAAGCATCATTTCTTTGACCTACCTATCTTATATGCAATTGAAACTATCATTGGAAAACCTTTACAGGTAGATTACCCACACTTCACTTCTCAAGGCTCTCTACTGCAAGAATTTTGATTGAAAAAGATATTATACTACCAGATGTAGAAGATGTTTGGCTTGGTTCTGCTCACAATGATTATTGACAAAAAATCATTATGGAACAAAAACCTTACTACTGTAAGCACTGTAGGATGTTTGGACACTCGTAGGAGAAATGTTTCAGATTGCACCCACAGTTGAGAACCAATAGTCAAAAGCAAGAACATGGTGTAGTGCACCCCACGTGCCTGAATGCGCTCCCAACAAACCTGATGACAGCCAACCTGAGAAGGGAATCAACACAAGACAATTGGTGTCTGCCCCTGGGAACCCTTCTCCCAACCATACTACAACTGATAATGTTCAGACCAAAAAATAGGATAGCCCCGCATATCCGATTCAGGAAGCATCAAGTGCAGAGGTGACAATTCTCACTTCACATGCACGGGAACTTATCGCAATAGCAACGATTGTCTTTCCTTATACTGCGGTTATAATATCTAATTAGATCAAGAATCACATGAGTCAGTCTTCTGGTGAAGAATGACAGGTTTACACTTATCGACCGAAGAAATAGGCTGGGGGCACACTCCAACTTGGAAACTTAATGGATGATAATTTGGTTACTCCGGGCAATGACACGACACTTCAAAGTTTGTTATCTGGCTCTTCACCTAAAACTAGAGGAAGAGGCAAGACTAAATTGGCTCGTCCCTAGCTACTTGTTTTCTGCAATTTTTAATTTTTTGAGTCTATCTGTATCTTTTAGTTGAGATATTACTATACTTGGTATCATATGGGTAGGGTGCCTCTATTGGGCCCTCTCATACAACCTTCATGTATCTTCACTATCCCTTGGGCTTTTCAAAAAGAACATATATATATATATATATATATATATATATATATATATATATATATATATATATATATATATATATATATATATATATATATATATATATATATATATGTGTGTGTGTGTGTGTGTGTGTGTGTGTACATATAGATATGTGCATGCATGCGATCTATACATATACATAGATAGAGAGAGAGAGAGAGATGGATAGATTTGAGATTGTGAGTATCTAGGAAGAATTATATTTGGAGGAACATGATGAATTAAAGCTTGAAGTATATGATAAATTGTTTTAAAAAGTTGAAGATTATTCAGCTTTGAAGAATAAGCTTTGAGTTAAAGGTTTTAGTTCACATGAGATACCTTATGAGCTCTTAAGAGTTATGAGAGGCATAAAGTAGTCTGGTTGGCCAGTCATTTGAATAGAGCATTAAACACTAACAGAATATCGAATGATTAAAGGAGATGCATTTTGCTGCCATTTTTTAAGAATAAAGAAAATGCTAGAAATTGTGGCTATTATTAAGGAACCAAGCTTATGTGTTGTATGTTGAATCTATGTGATCGATTTGTTTTTCATAAGCTTTTTAAAAACATATTAGAGAAGATCCATTTTGGTGCCAATTTTTAAGAATAAAGAAGATGCTAGAAATTAATGTTAGTATAAAGGAACCAAACTTATGTGTTATGACCAATTAGTTTTGCATAAGTTTTTTAAAAATATTACCATGGTGGAGTCAATTTGGATTTATGAGAAAAATATCAATTATAAAGATTATTTTTGTGCTGAAGTAATTAATATAAAACTATGAGGAGCAACTAAGGGATTAACATATGATTATAGAGATTATATGAAGGCTTATGATTGCGTACATCAAATATTGTTTTGGTGCTAAGGAAACAAGGTGTGCAAAGAAATGGAGTTGGTAAAGATAAATATGTTAGGAAATGGCATTAGCAACTATGGAGTGATTGTGAATCCTCATTTGCAGTACAATTACTTAAATGACCATTATCAAGTCTATATTTTCATGTTATTTGTCTCAAATCTATCAATTTGAGATTCTTATAAAGGAACCAAACTTACGTGATATTTAATGAATCCATTTGATTGGTTAGTTTTGCAGAAGCTTTTTAAATATATTATGTTGGCGTTAGAGATCTAATTTGTTCATCTTAAGATGATATCAATTACCCTGAGATATCTGTGAGAGAGCATGTATCAATGCATTGGTTGGCATTGCTATTTTTCTTCATTATTGGAGATTTACCTTCAATTTTGGATCATGACACAAAACAGTCACAAATGCTCATTTAATTTAGTGCCTTTTAAAATTTTTGTCGGTTGTATTTTTATCTGATAACCCTTGAAATTATTAGTACAATGTGAAGCGTTGTGCAATGTCTTTATATAGTTTAATATATATGTTGTTCAAATCATAATCTCCATAGTTAATATAATTTCCTGTATTATCGTAGAATTAATTTTTGCATCTTTGGAATTAGTTTAGGGGTTTTTTCATTGGATGTCTTAAAATATATGCTTTTAGAAATGTGAAGTTATATGCATTTAGTAATGTGAAGTAATTGTTGCATGCATTTTACCAATGCATGTGTTGTTTGGATGGATGCAAATCAAATACATTGAGATGTTTTAGTGTACTTGTTAAGATACATTTCAAATTTATTGACATATGTTGGGTAAAGGTGGTGGCAAGTGGTAGTAGATGGATATTGTGAGCAATTGTGGCACGGGATTTAAAAATCATTAGATTTTGTTGATTTCTAAATGCAGAAAATAAGAGTTGTGGTTTTTTCAAAATCAAGATTTTACTTTACATTTTTTTTAATTCAACGACGGGTTGGAATGCGAAGTAAATAAATACATTACCCTCTTAATGTTCCCGTTCAAACAGTTCCAAGTTGCTTAAATGTCATTTATAGGTGTATCATAAGTGAGGCTTGTTTTATATTAACCATGCAAAGAAGCTTCAAAATAAATTCCAGCTTCTGCATATGTAAATCTGCTGATTTATGGGTTTTGAACTCAAATGAACAGATTTATATTTCACTTCATTCTAGGAGAATTTAAATTAACGAACAGAATCCAAAGTTGCCAATGGGTAACATATGAAGCCCAACCCTTTCCTGTCCTATACAGCATGAGTTTGCCTCATCTTTTAATGGCCATAAAAAAGAAGCGAAATATTGGCTACAAGTTATTCACAAGCTACTTTGCATCCCTTGTACTCTTTTGCTGGCTTATGTGAAAGCAATGCTTTGAATGTACATGATCTTAAATATTTATAGGCTAGGTTGTTTATAATTTTCTTTCTCAATAATTAGACAGGAATGCTAACCTTTTTCTGTTGTTACTAAAATTTCTTTATTAAATGAATGAAATGATTCATGAGAATGACATTGTCAAGCAACTTGCTATGTTTGATTCAGGCAAAAGCAGGAACTGGTTCTGCAACACTTTCCATGGTACTCTTCTGTTAATTTTATTTTCAATTAATGGTTCTGCTGATTGCTAACTTCGTTTAATTTAATTATTTAATTATTTAATTATTTCTTTTCTTGTTTTCATTTCCAGGCATTTGCTGCTGCTAAATTTGCAGATTCATGTTTGCGGGGATTGCGAGGCGATGCCGATGTTGTTGAATGTTCATTTGTTACTTCTCAGGTGCCTGACTTGCTATGCTAATTTTTTTTTTTAATTTTCTAGGAAAATTTGCATACGTTGGTTATTTGGTGTTTTAAACCTATCCATGAAAAGGTGTATTTCACTAATAAAAATGGTAATAGTGCTATTTTTTATGTAATATTAAAGATTAGAGTACTATATGTATAAATATGAAAGTTTAGTTGTGATATATATAAATACATAAGAATTGTGTGCTATGCATGTATATGCCCCTATTCCTAATATATGCATCATTATGCTTGTGCAGGTGACAGAATTGCCTTTTTTTGCATCTAAAGTTCGATTAGGTCGTAATGGAATTGAAGAAATCTTCCCTCTCGGACCACTGAGTGAGTATGAAAGGTTTGTCATCACACCCAAAAAATCATTACTATTTTTCTCTCTAATATTTTATATTAGCTGCAAATTTTGTTCTTATGGATTCTTGATGGATTAAACCCTATTTGGTGTATGAAATTAAGTAAATTTTTCAATGCTTCTGACTCAAACCTATAGCTTAAGTGCATTTTGTTATATAAGAAAGTCGACTCTTTGCTGCTTGGTGCTTAAGACGAGTTTTCTGTTATTTATTCTGGTGCAGGGCTGGATTAGAGAAAGCGAAGAAAGAATTGGCAGAAAGCATTCAGAAAGGAATTACTTTCATTAAAAAGTGAAGGAATATCATTCCTTTGAAATAGAGCGGATGGTATATATGTAATAATGTGCATTTTCTGCCTAGGAAAATAACTTAATATGTTGTAATAATTCATTAATATGCTTATATTTGACTCCAAAAATAATTATGGAGAATTTATACGATGATCAACCTTGTTCATGGAAATTGGAAGTTCTGCAGGTGAAAGCTGGTTTATATTTGGTAACTTTTGAAATAATGTAAATGTAGTGGAAAAAATTGAATATATTAAAATTAAGAAAGTATGAATGGGGATTTTCTTAGGTAAATTTAGTTGAAAACGCATCTCATGCTTTTTTTTTTTCCCGACAGGCAGGCATTATTGTTGAATTGTAACCATCATTTATTTTAATAAATCAGCAGGCAAACGTTTAGATTTTTTTTCTCTTTCTGGGAGAATGAAATACTGTTTTATAAAGTATATATAAAAAAAATCTTGTATCTTCAGAATATTATTCATTTCTTCATTTTTAGTTTGATGATTTATAGTTATTAACACGAGTATTTCAATAATGGATTGTTTTTATTGTTCGTTGATGTACATAATCTATTGTTTATATAGTGTGCGTCATTTTCATATTTAAATACAGTTGTAACTGACATTATAGTGGTTTGAAATCCAATGAAAATCCTATTCTTCTTTCAAAACTTTTTTTTTTTTACATGCAACCGAAGGTTTTTTATGTTCTGGACTTCTTACTCCGCTTTTCCCCAGTCTCTACTCATGTGAAAACCCTATTCCCTCTTTGTTTGATATCAAGAGCTTTATTGGCTACGACCGCTCTTCCACAATCCCTCTTCTTACCTTCCTTTTTCTTCTATAAGTGTTTCATTTTCATATCAATTAAAAATATTCTATGAAGCTTTGCTTTTCCTCCACTTAATAAAAAAATCATGGGGCCACCCCTAGTCCTACCTTTCATACTAAATTATGTTAACTAGAAAGATCTTATTTCTTAGAGCCCTCAAAACTGTGTTAATATTTTTCTTCTGGAAGGGAAGATAATATTCTTTGAGTGTTGGAATAAAAGAGGGGGCTAAAGATTAAAATTTGTTGCTGGTTGGATATGTTATTAGGAGACCATTTTAAAATAGCCTGCTTCATGTTGTTAGCTCTGTGGAAGTTTTGTGGTTATTTTTATGGAAGGGTTCTTTCTTTTCAAATTTAGTATCAAGGATGAGTATTTCTTTTCAGGAGGCTCTTGGTTCTTTTTGAAAGTCCTTTTATCTTGCAAAAATGAAATGCTAATTTTAGATACCTAAAACCAATTATATCGGGATCTTGCTAGGAAGTCAATTTCCCAATCTCTCATTTTAATGCTAGAATAAAGGCTCATTTGACTATGGATGCTTTAATAACAATCAATTCAAGCTCGCATTTGCTTGTATAAGTGTTTAGTTTTTTTTTTTTTTTTTTTTTTTTTTGATTCTCTGCTCCCTACTTATATTCTTAAAGGATTCTATTTTTAATAACAAGTTGTTTATAATTAGAAATCTAAATACTGCTCTGACACTTTTTCTCATGATGATGCCTCTTGCCTGTGGCATTCTAATGCCAAACCTCTTCAACTAATTACCAAAATGCATTGTGGTCATAGTAGAAACATTTTCTGAGGGGAGTTAATCGTAAATCAACCACTCCCATCCTTGATCTTGCATAATTCAATAAGATATAAGATATCAATCTCTCCATAAGCACCTCCTCAACTCATACGTACCAAAAACTCACTCCAATCATCATAGATCCCCTTTCACAAACTCTACCTATCATGCTACATTATCGACATAAAATGCGACTAAACATCTGGCGCGCTTGGGATCCCTCAAGCATAA
Organism: Phalaenopsis aphrodite; assembly: GCA_003013225.1. Classification (NCBI taxonomy): domain Eukaryota; kingdom Viridiplantae; phylum Streptophyta; class Magnoliopsida; order Asparagales; family Orchidaceae; genus Phalaenopsis; species Phalaenopsis aphrodite. Next base: position 703,900 of record NEWO01000245.1, on the reverse strand, counting down.
ATAACCACTTCTCCCTTCTTCCTCTCCATCACTAGACTGACTTCTTAGTCTTAGCCTCATGTTTCTTAAAGAGATAGAAAGGCAAGAAACAAATTACAATCTTTGAATTCTTATAAGCCTTTCACTTATCTCGATTCCAATTGCATACCTAATATTTTTTCTTTTCATAGTACACTTTCATGCAACTTACTATTTTCACTCAGAATGTCAGAGGTCTTAAAGATAATCTTAGATTTTTTTATTATAAGGACCTCACTAAGAATTTTAACGTTGATATCATTGGCATTTTGACAAATATGATTCTTGTATACTCTATGAAAGACATGAAATGCCACTTTCTCAGGAATAACTATAGGCTATATAATAAAGAGGTTGTGGGTCATAACTTCTGTTAGAAAGAAAGAATATTGTTTAAAAGGAATATGGACTAGTTGGACTAAATATTTTTAATATTCCAATAATGGCACTACGAAAGAAATTTCTATGACATATTATCAATTCCCTTGCTAAATATATTTTAGGGTCCTTCATCTTCATAGGTGATTTCACTTTTGTACGTGTATCAATAATGAAATAGAAGTCAATCCAATGTCTACTAGTAAAGCTATGATTCAGTAACAACATATTAGATAATACATTATTGGCCCTTCAAACTAAAGGCTTATTCTATAACTGGTACAATCAATAGGTTGATGCTAAAATTTAATACCATTTTGATAGCATTTTGTGTTATTTAGCTCGCTAGAACACTTTATTAACTTATTAGAAAGTTTGCATTCTTCTTTCTTATGATCGTTCTCTAATTTTTTTAAAATTGAAAAATAACTTTTTGATAAGAATAGATTTCTTTATTGAAATTTATGGGGACAATTGACGGCTTTCAAAACAACATTTATTAATCCTAAAAATTTGAAGTTATTAGTGATCCTAAATTTACTCTTTGTAATAAGCTTAATGGCCACTAAAACTATGTACACAAGTGTATTTGCCACTCAATTAATATAAAAGTAAAAAAAAAGAAAATAGTATCATTGTCTTAGGGTCTTGTAAACTTTAGAAAAAGTAAAATATTAATTTAAAATTAAAAATAATTTTATCCAACAACACAGATTTTTGAAAAAGGAAATTATAGCTTAAGATTATTTCTATACAATGATTTCATTATGTAGTGAGAGATGACTCTAGATTTTAGATTTTCTTAAATTAATTCGATGACTTAATATGTTCAAATTCTTTTTTTATTAGATTCATTATTATTGCATGTTGGAAGAGTCACGACGGTAGAGTGATAATTTAACTTCTAAAAGATTTATGAAGATCCAACATACATATAAATAATTTAAAAATAACAGGATAAGACTTCAAGATTTTTTACTTGGAAAAACTTAGAAAGGAAAAAAATCATTGGCTTAGCTCAATCAACGTAACCCACTATACGAAAGCACAATGATACGCCCTTTTCTCATAATTGGGAGAGTAGAGTTAAAATTTCACTTGATACAAGACTTATCTGTAAACAATATATAAATAACTTCAAGAGTCAAGAGAATGTCATCATATTTTGATTATTGCAGCCATAAATTATTATCAATGGGAATTATCGATAGATCTATAATATGAAAGTGTTCATCATATATGTGATACAGTGTTAGAAAGGAAAGTTTGCCAATGGGAGTGAGCAAGAGTGATCAACCATGGTCGATGGTTACAAAGGCCAGAATTAATCATCAGATCTTTAATATTATATTTTGTTTTCTTAACAATATTTAGGATATGATGTTAGCAAGCAGAGTTTATTGATGATGACCATCAAGGGCTGCTAACAATGGTTGACGGTTGTCGACGAGAGGTGGTCAATGGTGGTTGGTGGCTACTGAGGCCATAAGTTATTGTTTGATGTTTGATCCAGCATAAAACAGATTCAAATCCTTCTCTCCCCTAAAATGAAGAGAGAGCATCCATTTATAGCCTATGGGAAGGGCATTTTGTTCATTTGGCAAATAACTTTCATAACCACTTGATCGAATGACTTATATTGATCCTCCTTACTTATAAGATTTTTTTAATAGTTTGAGGGCCTTAAAAACATCAGAATTAAGCGAGCTTAGACTCCTTCAATTCCTCTCATCGAGATGCTCAATTTGATTATGTGTCAACTTTGGAATTTATTTGACCATTCTATTAATAATTTGAAGCCTCTAAATGTGATTTAATGACTTGATTTGAATTTGATTGGACTCAGATTGAACCAATTTTGTATCATTGGTTTATTCTTATAGATGATTAGTTTGACTATAAACTTGCTAAAATTGGGGCTTTGAATTTTCTTGAATTTTAATTTGAAATATTTCTTGTTAAAAAAATGCCTCTAGATTTGTGTTAAATGATAAAAATTTATTGATGAAACATCAATTGCACTCTTATTTTTAGGCGATATTTGTGTCGTTTGAAAAAAATAAATAGTACATAAATTTATACTTTGAGTTATTTTAGTTGTCCTGAGTACTTTATGAAGGTTGGATTAGGTTGCCAATATCATAGATGACAACGTTAAGATAGTTGCAATATGAAGATGATGGTGGCGGCTGAAAAATGTTACTCCAGTAATGATAGTGATGTTGGTCGTAATTTTTTTGGAAATAATATAAATTTAATTTAATATATACATAAATTTTATTTTAGAAAAGTAATATTTTAATTTTGAAAAAAATAATATTTTAATTTTTGAAAATACAAGACCAAGCCGGTCCCATATATGTGATTGTTTAAATAAACAAGTGTGACACCACAAGTGATGTACCTATCCTAGGGAATATACACATCACTTAATAGTGAGACTCTATTAAATAAAATATAAAATTTATGACATTTGTTATGGTCGGCGAAACCGTTTATGTGACCGACAAGTTTCCCTGTTTAATTTAGAAGATTAAATAAGGTTGTTTGTAAGCTGGGTTCCAAGTTCCCTATATAGGCAATCCCCTATAGCTAATTATATCTTAAGTGACCGAAGTCGCTTAAAAATACTCTCGAATCAGATCAGTGGTTTTGTCTCAAGAATTTCAAAGTTTAAGTTTTTAAGAATAAACATTAGAAATTCAAAAGGGAATGGATCTAGTAGGAAAAATTATTTTCAGGAATCTGAATGATTGAAAGGTAGGAGATGTCATTGAGCTGAGACGAACTTTGGTGACTTATTAAGCTATCCTATTATTTGGCTTTGTTGACCTCACTTTTGGTTGAGGTATAGTTTCTTCCTTAGAAGTTTAGGATCTAGCCAAAGAATTTTCCTGTTGGCTATTCCTAGAGGACTAGTAAGGGAACACTCACCATTATAAATTCTAAAACTCTTCTTTGCTCATCTTGAAGTTCCACATGTTGGTTCTAACCTCTAGCACTTAGTAGGTGGAGCCAATATGTGGGAGCTCAAGAGGAGTCCCCATAGGACTGTTTGACCTTATGGTTAACCCTAGGTGGTGTGGTCTTGGTCAGTTCTACACATACACACACTTTCACGTGCACTAACTACTTCAACCCTAGCCAAGCATGCCTATCTTGATCCCTCACTCTATTGGGAACTCATGTGGATGGTCCCCCAAACCCTCAACCCCAAGCAATGGTTTGGTTAAGACCAGCACACAGAGGATCCATAATGGGAGTTCCTTTGGTTTCATGGCTCAATAGGGTGACCTTATGATTACATTCTTAATTGATCCCAATTTTGCCAAATTCCCAATTTTGACCCTTTTTTGGCCCAACTTTCGCAAACTACCAAATTGCCCCTAAACCCTAAATTTTCCAAAAAAATTCCAAAAATTATCCAAATTCTCAAAGTCCATTCAAAAATCATTTCAAACCATTCCAAATTGCTCAAGTTGACCAAAATATCCCAAAATTTCCAAAATCCTCAAAATACCCCCAAAATTGCCAAAATTACCAAAATGCCCTTTATACCCCAAAATTTTCAAAATCCTCAAAATCTCGAAAATCATTCTAAATGTCCTCAAAATAAATTTGAATCACTCCATTGAGCCCAATTTGACCAAATTGACCCCTTTTGACAAAAATTCCAAAAATTGCCCTAAATGCCTAAATGCCCAAAGAACCCCTAATTTCGACCAATTTGACTTCAATCTTCCCCAATTTCAATTATAAATCAAAATTATTCATATTCAATCCCAATTGAGACCAAATTAAAACCCATTTGAACCCATTCTCAAACCCAATTCCAACCTCAATCTCAAAACCACAATATTGCCCCAAAATTCAAAATCTCCTAAATTGAACTTCATAACTCCACAATTTCCACCCAATTGATATCTAAAAATTGTCATCACAATCTCTTGAACAAATTTGAACCCTAAATTGACCAAAATCCAAACCCTAGCCCAATCCAAACCCAAGTCCAGCCCAAATCTCCAAAAATTGACCATGAGCCAAATTCCTCTTCAAATTAATCAAAATTTAACCAACATCTTAGCCCAAACCGAACCTAGATCCAAGTCCAAACCAAAAGCCCAAAATTAAACCCAAACCCAAAACTCGGCCAAGCCCATTCAAATTGACCAAGTGATGGTTACCACAGTCACTATTTGGACCCTATAAACTGAGCTAGATTCCGCTAGCCCACCCTACATGAGCCATGGGCAAAGGGTCCCTTAATTTAGGGGATACCTTCCTAAAATGACTAAAATAAGGAAGAATTTTCCATAAACCATGAAGCCACCATACTAATCACAATTAAGGCTTTCTCCAAGTCCCTTGATCACCCTAGCCACCTCCCCTGTCCTTGCCAGCCGGATTAGTCACCGTAAAACACCAAAACCGAGAGGTCCCCATTGCAAAAAACCAATTGTAAAACTCCCTAAATTGGCTCACTACCATTGGACATTGGAGCTTCTCTTCCCTCCACCTAAGCTGTCCTTTGCACCCACTGACTAGCCCTGGTGGCCCCTCTTTCCCGCTTTATTTAAACATCAGCTCCCACGACCAAACATGGAGAGTGCACACTTCCTTGGGGAGATTATGCCAAATTGCTTCCATAGCTTCTCCAAGAAATCTTGAGCCCATTCCAACCATTTCTCAACCACCTTTCACACAGTTTGAGCTCAATTTCAAAGCTTAAAACCAAGGCATTTTTTGTCAATTTCTCAAAACTCCACAAAACTCCAAATTGATTGTTTCAAAAGCTTCCCCAAACAATGCAAAGAAGATCCCCATCAAAAGCCCCATCCCCCAGCCACTCTAACCTAGGTCTAGACTAAGACCATACCACCGGTCGGAGGAACTTCTACTCAGGGCATTCACTATAAGAATGTAACACTTCCAGGAGGTTTTCCATACTCCACCGAAGCTTCTCCAAGCATATGATTGAGGTCTCCCCTCTCAGACAAATGTATAGCCTATTTTACCCCAAATTGAGCTTAGTTTGGGCTTTTATGAAGAAAATTTTAATTTCATGTGCATGTGACCATATATAAAGGTTTGTCTAGACTAAATGAAGGAGTAGGAACAAGCCCTATGTGATTTCATTAAGTATCAAGCGAGATCTTTGGGTTTTAAGTTGGACGGTTCTCAGGTTAGGACAATCAGGGACGATGAACCGATGTAATCTGTTTCTTCATGTATCATTTAGACAGCTAAGATGGCATTGGATGAAAGGATGGAACGATAGAACATAGACACGTGGCAGCTGACTCAGGTGGTGATGTCAAATGGCAGAGCGGCGTGTGTGAGTTCAGAGTGCCATAGGTTGAGGCGGCGTTGAGTCAGATAAGTAGAAAGGTATGGATTAAATAAATTTATTTAAATGCAGAAACTTAGAAAATCCATAACTTGGTGTGGAAAAATTGTAAAAATAAAATAAAAACACCCTATTGCTTTGTGAACAGAAGAGAACAATGTGGAATAAAAATAAAAATTATTTGATGTGTCTTTGACTTGTAATTAATTAAATACCCTATGAACTATTTTAATTCTAATTAAGTAAATAATAATCACCATGACTTGAAATTTTAAGGGTTGATTCCTCATGTTAATATGGATGTTCTCTGATTTTTTAATGGTCAAAGAGCATCTCTAGCCTTGAAACCCTAATTTTCAAGCTTAGTTCTCTATTCTTGTTTAAAGTAATTATATAAATAAAAAATCAGAAAAATATGAGATTTGTTTTGATAAGTTCTTTGTGGTTAGAGGACTGTGAGAAAAATATAAATTAAGTTTAAATATTTATATAAATTATTATAGTTAATTAAATCCTTAAAAATCACTAAAATTAAAATAAAGAAAATAATATTAAAAAACTAACAAAAATCTTTCCACACCGTGAGTAATAATCATTTTAACTTACTCTAAAAAATTGAAACCAATTTGAATTAATTTGATCACTAAATTTATTTTCTAAGTAAAATGGTATTTTTGCATTAAAATGATCATAATAAATTAAATATAATTAGGAAAATTATGAAAAGTGGTTTTCTGAGTTCCTTGTAATTAGGGGCTCCTAAGAAAAATAAAAAATTATTTTAAAATAAATAGCTCATTTTTGGGCTATATTTTGAATTAAAAACAATTTAAAATGATTAAAAGTTTCAAAAATATGAAAATAACCAAAATTATTCCTAATTGCTCCTTGATCACTTAGGATAATTTAAAATATTTTTTCAAATTTTTTTAATTTAGTTATGTATTTTTAAATGCCAAAAAATTATTTTTCTTAGGTTTCCATTAAAATAATTATAATGAATAAAATAAAAATTTTTAAAATTGAAAAAAATTGTTTCTTTGAGCTCTTTGGACTTACAAAGAGTTAATAAAAATATAAAAAAGTGATTTTTTTTTAAATTAAATATATTTTCTATTTAATTAATCACTAAAAATCAATAAATAATTGTAATAATTAAAATATAATTTTAGAAATTATTAAATTTTGTCTAATTGGTCCTTTGACCTAGTTGAATCTCTAATATTTTTTTCATTAACAAAAGCTTTACTTTGATTAATTAAATAAATTATTAATATTGAAAATCCTATTTTCTGAGTCAAAATAACTATATAAATTAAATAAAATTGAAAAAATTACATTTTCTCCTCTAATATCTTAATTGACCCATGAGTAGGATATCATAAAAATTTTAAAGACTTTTGAGTTATATTTGATAAGTTATGAAGTGTAGAGCCCTAGAGGCAGAATGATAGTTTTAGATTTTGGTGCCTTAATTAATATTTTGGATTAATTAAAGGGGTAAATGGATGATTCTTATCATAATGAATTCTTTTGGATATTTAAAATATAATGAGTTCAGAGGTAGAAACCAATCTGCCACCTTTTCATGATAAGGGTAAAACTGTAATTTTATGAATTATCATGTCTTATAAATCAATTATGTTAGTTGATACTAAGGTAGTGGGCTTAAGTTAGGAAGATAATAATTTACTTATTTAAAGCCCCTAATTGGTGATAACATGACCCTTTAATAAAAATATATCTCACTTAACATAACATTTTGATAATTATAAATTTACTCATGAAATTGTCAATGTCTTAGTGATGAACTGGGCTTAATCTAAGATTGTTTAATAAGGTTTAGAAAATATAATTTAACTAATTATGAAAATTTTGAAAACACTACAAGCCCGACTTTAATCTTGGCTATAAAATCCTTAATGATTTTGAGTATGTCCCTTAGGGCATTCACTTACATAACCTTTAAATAAAACATTAAGTGACTGTTTGATTACCCCACTCTTGGGATAATTAAACTATCAAAGTTCACCTAGCATGGGGTGTATTAATTTACTGAAACTAAGTTTAAAGTTTGGGATGACTAATTGAACAGTATAATACGTTCAAAAGAACTCAAAACGTTTCAAAGGGTTCTAAAAGTTTTTAGGGATTGCTCCCCAAACACTTTTATGATCTTTTGTATATTTTGAAGAAAAATTAAACTTATTATACTTTATTCTAGAAAAGAATCCATTAAAATCTTTAAGGACCCACCATGTTGTGACCTAAGGTTTGGTAGATACACCTTCAACTGTTCGTCAGCATAATTTTTAGGGGGTTGTCCTGCAAAAGTTGTTGGTTGCCGAAATGGAAATCCTTTTGCCCACTTAGGAGAGACATTATATATATATATATATATATATATATATATATATATATATATATATATATATATATATATATATATATATATATATATATATAT
>NEWO01000245.1:655550-691433 GCA_003013225.1 Phalaenopsis aphrodite | reverse complement strand
GACTCAAATTTGGAATATTTTACTTTTAGAAACCAAAGGAAGAGAGACTAGGGGATGTCACAGATCTTGAGGAGAACCTCGGTGACTTCCCAAGCAATCCCATGGTTTAGTTTCAATTTAGAGGAGAAATATTTGAATGTTTCATCCTGCTTATTTTATTAATTAGGACTTACATTCGTGTGAAATGATCACATAAATAGCCTGAAAGAAGTAAAGATTTAAGTCGTGACGAATGACAACCTCATAATCCCAAGACATGTTAAAGCTTATATTGTATAGCAGATCCATACAAAGGCTATAGATAGAGTGAGTAAGGGGTAAAGAGGGAAAAAGAGAGAGAGAGACGAAAAAATTAAGGGTGGGAGAGGGAATGAGGGAGGGAGAGAGAGCTAGGAGAGAGTGAGGGGAAATGAGTGAGAGATAATGAGAGAAAGGAAGATAAAAGAAGTGGAGAGCTACAGGGAGAGCAAGAGTGAGAGTGTGGGGGAGCAAGAGAAAAAAAAACTGAGAGATGGAGAGAAAGATAGTTGAAAGGGTGAGAGAGAGAGAAAAGAGGACAACCTCAAAGTCCTATGGCTTGTTGTTTAATTCTACAGAATAGTTTAACTAGTGTAGACCTGTTTTGCTATTGAATATGGCTGTGTTGCCCATAATGCTAGCTTCAAACTCCTTGTCGTATCGAGTTTAAGTTTTCTAATATGTCAAGTCATGATTTCAAATCAAGTGTTTCCTAAGGTTATGTTTATTTAAATAATATGGGGAATGTTATTGATTAGAGCAACACCGGTTAGGATCCTACGGTTCCGTCATTCTAGCACTACTATTTTTCTTCAGATTCACTTAATCTAAATGAATTTACTAAACTCAACTCAATGAGTTCCATACTTCATTTAGACCATGAGAAATCTTGTTAGCAATCGTATGTTACCTCCTTCGAGGAATTTTTGATTATCCAATAGAGATGTTTTAATTTAGTTGGAATTTTTGTTTTATTTTGTTTGTAATTAAACTTTGATTTGTCTTATCTTTTAACTATGGAGGTGGTGAATTTTATCTTTTTAAATTTTTTGTTTAGTTTTTTTTTTCTTCTTTATTTTGACATGCGAGGTGACCTTAAGCGTTCAAGCAAGAAACAAGAGGTACGAAAAGGTAAATGTAATAACTTAAAAGCATACTTGTCAATTCTTTTCGCTCCTCTACCTGAAAGGTTAGCTTTGACAACATGTATATAATTTTGCAAGGAATTCAAATTACAGGAGTAGATGAAGGTATAGTGACTAAACCCCAAGTTATGATTTTATTGAGTCTCAGAAGATCTTAGTGGATGGTTTTAGAATAAAAAATAGTAATTTCAATTTGCCCTTCAAAATATTCAAGTTATTTCAAAGTGCTCGGAGTATGACCCTAAATCACTTTGAAGATTTCTTGAAATATTTCAAGTTCATTTTGAACTTATCATATCGTTTTATTAATCATCTAAGGTTAAGCTAAGGTTATCCCATTACTCAAGGAAACTTGATGTTTTATTTATCCCAAGGCTAGGACACTCAATTAATCAATTGATATTTCATTTAAAAGTTATGTGGGTGGGTGCCATTAAGGAAGATTTGAGTCATTAAAGGTTATGGTACCCATAATTAAAATTGGACTTGTAGTGTAAAAAGGGTTAAGCATGAATCATGTTATCTTCTAGATCCAAAACAAGTTTAAATGTCAAGCCTAAGTCACTACCTAGCCTTGAACAATCACTATAGGTGAAATGATAACTAGCAAAACTTTGATTTAAATGACATGCATTCTTATTGAAAGATCACATTGTCATTAATTATGGGCTTAAAATTAATGAAATATTATCTTCCTAACTCGAACCCATCACTTGAGAATCATTTAATTTTGATTGACTTTTAAGTCATGATAATTAAGGAAATTACAATTTTGTTCTTAATATAGAAAATGTGGCAAGTAAGTTCCTACCTTTTAATCTCATTGTATTTCAATCATCCAAAGATGTTCATTAGGATCAAAATGACCCATTTTCCCCTTGTTAATCCTAAATTTTGATTAAGGATCCAAAATCTAAAGTTACCCCTTTGCCTTTGGGGTTCCTCCCCTCATAACTCATTAATCAAAATTCAAACAACTTTGAGAATTTTTAGAGTGTCTTATTCATGGATCAATTAAAACATCAAAGGAGACAATGTTAATGATTTAATTAAAAGAAAAAATAATGTTTTAATCACAAAAAATATCTTTATATTTTTATCAAACCTCTTTGAGTTCAGAGAACTTAGAGAAACAATTTTTTGTATTTTTATGAATTTTAATTTATTTATTATAATTATTTTAATGGAAAAATAAGAAAATATCATTTTTAAACTCTTATAAATTTATTTCTAACTTAAAAAATTAGAAAAAAAATATCTTAATGAGTTCTAAGTAATCATGGATTAATTAGGCAAATTTTGAAGTATTTTGGTGTTTTTGTGATTATTAGTTATTTTTAATTATTTTAAACTAAAAATAAAGCTAAAAAATCAATTATTTTCTCAAAAATAAAAATTATTTCCTGATCACAAGGAACTCAAAGAAACACTTTTTCTAATTTTCCCAAGTGTATTTGATTTAATATAATTAGGTTTGTACAAAAACACAAAGTTTCTTAGAAAATCAACTTTAATGCTCAAACTTAGTCAAATAATTTTAAATTTTTATGGTAGGTAAAAATGATTTTTATACACAGTGTAGAATTGATTTTATAAAGTTTTGATTAATATTTAATTTTCATAAGTTAAAGCAAGATATATGCATTTAATTAACTATAGAAATTTTTAGATAATTCAAATCATCATGACATTTTTCCTAAGCTTCTCTTACCATAGGAAACTTACTAAAATTATTCCCATATTTTCCAAGTGGCATTTTAATTTATATAATTAATATTAGTCAAAATAGCCATCCTAGCTTAAAAATTAAGTTAGAAGCATAGAGACGCCCTTTGACCCTAGAAAAATCAGAGAATATCCCCCGGTCATAAGGAATGAACCCTAAAAGTTTCAAGCCATGGTGAGCAATGTTTGATCATAATGAATTAAAATACACTAGAGAGTATTTAATTCATTAAAAATCAAAGATTCAACAAATAGTTTTTTATTTTTAATCCACAATATTCTCCTCTATTCACCGAGTAAGAGGGTATTTTTATTTTATTTTTATGAATTTTATAGAGAAAAATATGGATTTTTGAAGTTCAGGCATTTATATAAATAAAAAAAATCCATATTTTCAACTTGAACACTCGGTGCCCCTCATACTTGTTTGCGTCGAACTTTACACACTACGCTCCGCTATTCATCACCGCCAGCCACCTCAGCTGCCACACGACTCACCTTTTTGTTCCAAGCGTTTGTCTGACTTGATCTCCTCGATCCATTGAATAAACGCACGATCAAACGACTGTCCTTCTTCATCCCCAAGTGAACTAACTCGTGAGCCATTCACACTAAAACCTTAAGATCTCAAGCTAGAATCAACTAAATCACATGGGGTTTGTTCCTAAAGTTTCATCCACTCAAGACAAACATATCCATACAACTTATATGGTGTGAAATACTGTAAATACATATGGAGAATCAAAAATAGGCTGGATTAAAGTGAGGTTCAATACCTTTGTTTGAGAAGGGAGGCTTCATTCAAATGGTTGTGGCAGCTTCAAATGGACCCAACGAATCTCCAGATGAAGTCCTAGGCCCTGGTGAATTGTCTAAGTATGATTTTGATCAAAGCGATTTCAAGTGTTGATGAAAGTCTATATTAGGGGCTCTATGTGATGGGGTTTTTTTGGGGAATCAAATCCTCTCACTCAAATGATGATGTGTGCATTGTTAATTGAAGTTTGGTGGAGTTTGTAGCTGTCGAGAAATTTTTCCTGGTTTTCCCTTAATTTTGAACTCAAAATTGAGCTCTCACAGATAAATCTAGATGGGAAAAATGGTGGGCTTGAGCTTAGGAGTTCTTGGAGAGTGTCTGGAAGCAAATGGGTAGAGGCTGCCCAAGGAAATTGGCTTGCCTTATGTTTTGGCAATGGGAGAGGGGTTTAAATAAAATGGCATAAGGTGACTGCTAAGGCCAATTGGTGGGTGCAAAACAATGCTTATGTGTAGGGCTTAAAAGTGCCAAAGCCAATTGGAATTAATCTTCTTGGATGGGAGTAATTGGGTTTGAATTTGAGCAAGGTGGCTCTTGGTTTTGGCAGGGGAGGTGGTTAGGCAACCAGGTGAGCTAGTGGAAGGTTTAATTTTCATTAACCCCTAATGAATTAGTATGATGGTAATGATTTCTTGGTTTAGGCCCCAAAAAGGATAAAATCCCCTAAATCAAGGGAACATTGGTCCATGCATTCCATAGGGTGGGCTAGGTGGGTCTAGTCTGGTCACTAGGAACTATTTGGTGGCTGTGGTGTCATTACTTTGGTCACTTTGGCATGGCTTAGTCAATTTTGGTGCATGGGTTCATTTTGTGTTAAATTATCTTGAAGTTGGGTTTTGGTTAGGATAGCCATGACATTGAGCCCAATTAATCAATCAATTTTATGTTGATGATTTTTATGAGGGGTTTATAAAAGATTTGAAGTGATTTTGAATTGATTTGGAGGTTCAATTAGAGGGATTTTGGGCACTTGATCAATTTGGGGAAGTTGTGTTAGACTTGGGTTTAGGTTGGGCTAAAGTTGGGTTAAGTCCAAATTGAGAGTTCAAAATGGTCTAGGGGAATGTATTGAAGAGTTTTCAACATTAATTGGGTGCCAATTTTTGTGTTAGGGCATTCAATTTGGTGGAATTTGGGCACAAGGCTAAATTGGGGCAAATTTGAGAATATCGTGCCTACGCGCGAGCGCGCGCTCGCGTTGAAATTGAGTGAAATTGAAGCTTGAACAAACTCAATTGAGGGTTTAATTTGGGGTGTGAAGATTTTTAAAAGTGTTTATGATGCGTAATTGGGGCAATTGGAAAGATTTTGTGGTTCAATTGAGTGGATTTTGATTTTAGGCCAAATTGGGGCTATTTGATTTGGGTTGAAATTGGACTAAAATGTGGGTCAATTGGACTTGCGTTTGGTTTGAATTGAGTTTGATGATGATTAGTTTTAATTTAGAATTGAAATTGGGGGGAAATTGTGGTCAAATTGATGGATATTTAGGGTGAATTTGGAGAAGTTGGGCCTTTAAGAGCAATTTGGGACTTTTAGTCCAAGTTGGTCAAATTGATCAACTTAAGTTTAATTGAAGGGTCCAAATTAGTTTTAGGGACATTTGAGATGATTTTGAGGTTTTGGGAAAGTCTGGGCCACCAAGGGTATTTTTGTAATTTTGGCAAATTTAGCAGTATTTTGATAATTTTGGCAATTTTGGGAAGTTTTGGGATTTGGGTAGTTTCAAATGGTTTGAGATGATTTTTGGACAAACGTGGGTAGTTTGGGTAATTTTAGGAATTTTGGTCAAATTTGGGCTTTGGGGGTATTTTGGTAAGTTGGGTAGATTTGGGGGCAAAAGGCAAAATTTGGTACTTTGGTGACAGTGGAGTGCCAATTGTCCTATTTGAGTAATGGATGAATGGAATCTCCATTTAAGTCCTCTATATATGATGCACCAAAAATATATGCATTTTTAGACTTATATTTTATACTCATTTTTGGTGATATTGCACTTTAAAGGAAGATATTTTGCATGTTTTTGGCTTTAGGTATAAGAAATGGACTTTTGGTGAAAAGAAGCAAAAACTGTGCAATTTGGAGCTAAAAAGAGCAAGAAAGAAAATTCTAGCCTGACACATTTCGATATGTCATTCTACGCTTAATATACTTCTCACTTTTCACATGTTTTTGAATGAAATTAGACTTTAAAGAAATGTTTTTTTCATACTTATTTTGTGGGTCTAGCTATTAGGAACACAACACAACTGAAACGGGGCACAACAGAGCTACAACGTTGCCAAACGGAATAAAATGGTGGAGCTGCTGCAGGGTGCCAACGATAGTGCCAGAATGGGCGCCGAAGGCACCATAGTCCATAGAACGATGAGGAACGCGCAGACGGTGTCAGGGACGGTTATTTGCCCATATAGATTGAATTGGGATGATTTTTGGAAGGTTGCTTGAGGCATCTCTTGGGAAATTCATCCCTACATTATAATAGAGTGATTGTATGTTAGAAAACGGTTTGTGTGAGTGGAAAATTGTGGAGAATGTTTATAGATCTTAGAGTAGGAGTAGAAATGTAGATTTCTGCCTTTTTGGAGAGATTGAAGAGGGAATTTTGAGAGAATCTGTTAGGAGATGTACTAGCATTGCAAGGATTAATAAGAGACTTTGTGGGAGAGATTTTTATCTTTCTTTCAAGGGAAAAAAGCTAAGTATAGTGTTCTTCATTTTCTTGTGATTTTGTGAACACTTATCTAGTTGATTTGCTTTGACGAAAAGAAGTTTTTTGTTGTGTTTTATTTGTGCTTTATGATGCATTTTTCTTACTCTTTCCTTTTATTAGGAGATAGTGGCTGAGAAGATTATGTCATTATTTTCTGTTTAATTTTCTTTTGAAATGAGTAGGCTTCATGTTTAAGATATTGGGATGCATGCTAGAAGAAGTTTTGATTATAAATGTGATGATTTTTACTTGCTCTTCCTTTACATTACAATAAGGGCCCATTGTAGTGTTAAAATTCATTGTGATTGCATTAATACCTAAGAGGGCGGTGTAATTCTCAACAAAGTGGAACCACGTTCAAATTTCATGGATGGTGAAGTTCATGAGGGTTGAGTACAAATAAATAGGGATATATATATATATATATATATATATATATATATATATATATATATATATNATATATATATATATATATATATATATATATATATATATATATATACTCTTATTTGACACATACAATATTTAATGTATCTCATTCCTCTATATTATCTAATTCACCACATAAGAACAACCGTTTTTAACATCTCAAAAATTTCTCCAAGCCAATTCATCTAAAAAGGGTTATCTTTAGAATTAATATTTTAATTTAGAAATAGTTATTAGTTCTCTTAAACTTAAGACTTACATTTAGGAGTACTAATTAGAAAAACCACTTAAATTGATCTTCCAAACTAAGGACTAATAGTAGTAGACTATAATTTAACTAAAGACCTCTTACCTCGCTTCTTCTTGGGATCGATACTAGGGTTTTTAAGGAAAGTACTATATTACTT
Organism: Phalaenopsis aphrodite; assembly: GCA_003013225.1. Classification (NCBI taxonomy): domain Eukaryota; kingdom Viridiplantae; phylum Streptophyta; class Magnoliopsida; order Asparagales; family Orchidaceae; genus Phalaenopsis; species Phalaenopsis aphrodite. The sequence continues at coordinate 684,176 of NEWO01000245.1, read as the reverse complement.
GAGGCGATATGTGCACTTTCATAGAACCACTAGTGTGTGAAATATTTTATATATTTTATAACATTTTAATTTTAACTACTTAATATAAATTGGGTCAAGATTTTGGCCATATTTATGAAAGTTAAATTACTACTTAATTTCAGGAAAGGTCAAGTTTACAGGGGATTTAAATTGACATAAAACATGTAGAAAAACAACACACACTAGGGGCGCAACAAGTTTTTGGCACCGTTGCTAGGGAAGCTTCGGTAAGAACGTTTGGAGAATTTTAGTTAAACATATAAGACTTAGATTTTAAATTTATGATATTTTTATTTAATGTGTTTATTTTAAAGAAAATTAAAAATACCAAAAATATTTTTGTTATCTATCCTTTTAGTTACGTCTATAAATTTGTATGTGTAGTTCAGGAGCTGCAGACCTTAGATTTTATGACTCTGATTTAGAGAGAACTTTAGGAGGAGGATGAATCAGAAAAGACTCCATGAATTTAATGTAGAAATAGAAGATTAACGATATAATGAATATTCAAATTTGGATTATAATGCTAGTAGCTTTGAAAGAGTAAATCCTAAGAGAGTGGAAAATTTTCAAGAAGATATTCTTACAATTTTAATTTCTCACGTTGCAGATATTGAGAGGAAGTTAGATCAATATATATAAATATGTCCTCAAGGAACCCCAATTATTAAAGAAAATTCATTTAGACAATGTATTGAAAGTGACCATGAGATACATAATTTTTATTTCGATTATTACAATCCAGATTGGAAAAATCATTTGAATTTTAACAGGAATAATAATTTTGGAGGAGAAGACCAATTTTGGGAAGAAAATCAATTTAATCAAATATGTAGTTGGAATATTCATGGCTATTATAATATTGAACTTTCTTTTCCTCATAATTTTAATTTCAAACCCAGAATGAAGAGAAGGATTTATTAGAAGGGTTGTCATTCAAATGGAGAGTGAGATGGAGTGTCAAGGGACCGTAATAAGGAATATGGAAAACCAAATGGGGTAGATTATTAACTCAATTAATAATCATCCTCAATTTTACTCCAACAAACAGGATGAGGAGAAGGAATTATTGTTAGAGGAGGTTGTGATTCAAATGACAAGTGAGTTGCAAAATCAAGAGGTCGCACTAGGGAATATATAAAACCAATTGGGGAAAATTATTAATGTAATTAACAACTACCCCCCAGAGATTTTACATAGTTACCTTGAGATAAACCCTAAAGAGACGAATGATGAGCAATATAAAGTTATTAAACTAATATTTAGAAGAGAATTTGAGGATATGTTTCAAAAGAACTTTGAGTTGAGAAATGAAGATAAGGAGATTGAAAGACAAATGGAAAAAATCTCTACAGAATTAGAAAAAACTTATTTCGTCAACTAAGATAAATATAGAAAGACAACCTTTACCATTTACTTAGTACCAAGGGGAAGAATTTAAAGACAAAATTAAACAAAAGAGTAACCAAGAAGAATTTGATCCGGAATTTGAATTATCTAAAGGTAATCTGATGAAAAATTTGGGAGATCATGAACTATCTTATAAAGATCCATTTCTTATAAAATTTAAGGATGATATTAAGATGAAAATTAAGAAAATCACTAGGAGAATATTAGATCTAGAAAGAAATATGAGGAACAAGAATATGAATCAATCCAAAATGGAAGTGTTGAAAAATAAATTTAAATTCGAGGACTTTCTAAGAATCCCTGGATCTGGAAAAGTTTGGGTGGATGATCAAGTATTTCTTAAATGTAATTTTGATCCAGGTGGAATCATTTATCAAGCTGATGACGTTATACAAAGCGCTTTATGGGAGGCAACCCATAGTTAATAGTTTGGTTTGATTTAGTATGCTTAAAAGTTATGATTATTAGTGTTTTACTGTATTTCGTTTAGTGTGAGTTGATCAGTTTGATTAATGATTAGTAGATGTTTGGATGGTTAGTGGTTTGATTTACTTTTTATGTGTCATGAGGAAGGTGATTTCTTAACTTCTTATTATGGTTAACTTGGATGTTCTTCTGTAGTAGTTGGATTGACGAGTCCACTAGAACTCATGTCTCACATAGACTCGAGTTTTAGAAGAGAAATTATGAATTAATCAGTTATAATTCCATCTCAATTTTGTTACTTTCTTTCTTTGACCTTATTTTCATTTAGTATGAGTAGCTAACCTATTTGATGGTTAACATGTGGATGAATTTACACTATACTTATAACTGTTTGTGGTGCTTAATTATTAGGATATGGTGTCACCTATTATTGGTGCTCGAGAAGCAATATATCAAGGATAATCTTATCTTTGGGATTAGAATCTATAAAATTATTTATAAGTACCCAATATATTTTTTTAGTGATTCCGTTAGAAATTGGAAGTAATTTAGTGAGATACGATGAGTTAAAGGAAGAGTTGACCTCATTTATCATGTGTGCTTGTGTTTGTGTTTGAGTTACAATAATATAAAAATTTGGAGAACACATAAAGGTATATATTCCTATGACGATACCTATTCTAATTGTTAGACCTTTCTTTCAAATTTATTAAGCATATTTAGTTTAGATTTACTTTTTACTAAATGTTTTCTATCATAATAAATAATTCTAAATGAATTTGACAGACATTTTTGGTAGATAGAATTTCTAAACTGTTTTTCTTCCTACTTATATCTTCTTTACTAAATACTATACATGTTAAAAATCAAGTTTAGGGGTAGGAAGAAAATAAAATTTTAAAGCGAGTATACTTCCTTTTAGTTTAATATTATTGTAAGCATGTTTTAGGCTAGATTTACTTTCACCTGTAGTCATTCTATCATGACTATGAATGTATATGAATTTGATAGTATATTGTAGTAGTAAGTAGATTCAACTGTTACTTTTTCTTCCTGTTTTATTTTATTAAATTAATTGCAAATATTTTAAAATTCAACTTTGGGGTGGGGGGTAAGAAAAGTTTCTTTTAAAAGAAAGAAACTAAATTTAGTTTGTCCTCAACTAGTTATATTTTCAAAATTTAATTTGAAATGACCTTCGGTATTAGAGGCTAACTTTAGATAACTATATTTGTGTTAATAAATATATAGTAGACTTAAGTAAAAGTTTTCATTAATGAAAGTTAATTCTAGAGTTAAGATGTTTGCTATGAAAAGATAAAACTATGCTTTTTCTATTTAAAGTAAAGGAAATTGTATTTTTGAAGTATTAAGAATCGTAGAGTTTCATGTATGCAAAAAAGAGTGAGACTTTATGAAAAATTTTTGAAGCTAATATGAATTTATAAAGTGAAGGAATGTGAAAAGTTTTTAACTTTAAGAAGAGGGTAGTGATTCAGTTCAAAATCGTTAAAGACTATCCAAATAAAGTAATCTTACATGAAAAAGGAAAAAAAAGTAAAGGATTGTAAATGATCCTGAAAGAAAAGAAAAAGAAAAGCTAAAAGTAAAAGAAAAGAAAAAGAAAACGAAAAAGAAAAGAAAAGAAAATTATGTGAGGAGAAGCTTGAGGAGATGCCTAATAAAAAATTGGCTTCACTTGAATCAACTTGAGGAAGAAGACTTTATTATATTTTCTAAACTTGAATTTGAGTATTAGCATCCTTACTAAAATAGATCTTATGAGGTTCTTTATCATATGAATATTCTAGGTAACATTAATATGAAAAATTGCAATTCCTCTTGAATTGAATAGAGAATACAAAATCTTAGACTTGACTACTAAGTATTCTTATACTTTTAGTTTTGACTTAAATTGTTAAAAAAATTTTTTCTTAAATTGTGCTATTATATTAAGTAGAACAAATTATAAAAATTTAGAAGTTAAACTTGTATCATAAGTCATATTTTTATGCGGTAAAAGTGTTACTTGAGGACAGGTAACATTTAAGTTTAGGGGACTTTGATGCACCAAAAATATATGCATCTTTAGACCTATATTTTATACTCATATTTAGTGTTATTGAACTTTAAAGGAAAGTACTATGCATGCTTTTGGCTTCAGGTACAATAAATGGAATTTTGATGAAAAAGATGCAAAAATGGTGTAATTTGGAGATAAACTGGCAAGATAGAAAATTATGGCCTGACACATTTCGATAGTCTTTCTATGCTTAATCTACTTCTCACTTCTCACATGTTTTTGAATAAAATTACACTTTTAAAAAAGCTTATTTTCATGCTTATTTTGTAGGTCTATCTGTTAGGAATGCAACACAACTGAAAGAAGGCGAAATGGTGAAGCTACGGCTGGGTGGCTTCGACGACACCAGAGTCCAAAGAATGACAAGAAATTATGCCAACGGTGCTAGGGACAGTTATTTGCCAATATAAATTGAATTTAACAATTTTTGGAAGGTTACTTGAGGCATCTCTTGGGAAATTTGTCCCTACACTATAATAGAGTGATTTTATGTCAGAAAAAGTTGTGCGAGAGTAGAAAAACATGGAGAATGTTTATAAATTTTAGAGTAGGAGTAGAAATGTTGATTTCTACTTTTTTGGAGAGATTGGAGAGGGGGTTTTGAGAGAATCTATAAGGAGATGTACTAGCATTGCATGGATCAACTGGAGACTTTGGGGGAGATATTTTAAATATTCTTTCAAGGGGAAAAAGCTAAGTATTATTTTCTTCATTATCTTATGATTTTATAAACACTTTTCTAGTAGATTTTCTTTGATGAAAAGAAGTTTTCCGTTAGGTTGTCTTTATGCTTTGTGATGTATCTTTTATACTCTTTCTTTTTATTGAAAAATTGTGGCATGAGAAGCTTATTCCATTGTTTTCATTTTACTTTTCTTTTGCAATGTGTAGGATTCATGTTTAGGATATTGGGATGCATGCTAGAAGAAGTTTTGATTATAAATGCTATAGTTTTTACTTTCACTTCCTTTACATTACAATAAGGGTCCGTTGTAGTGTTAAAATTCATTTTAATTGCATTAAGACCCGAGAGAGAGAGGTGCAATTCTCAACAATGTGGAACCACATTCAAATTCCATGGATGGTGAAGTTCATGGGGGTTGAGTGCAAATAAATAGGGAACTATATATATTACTAAGCGAAGAATTGGAGGTTCTAGGGTGATAGACTAAAATCCTCAATTTGGTCTTAGTGTTTAAGAACTAAAATGAAAGTTAGCCTTCAGAGGAAGGGAAGTGGGAGCTCTGGAGTGAGAGTTAGCCAACGATTCTCTATAACAGTTGACTGGGGGTAGAAAATTAAAATTGCTCCTATTTGTCACATACAACATTTAAAATATCTCATTCATTTACATCATCCATTTCACTACATAAGAATAGTAGTTTTTAACATCTCAAAAAATTCTCCAAACCAATTCATCCAATAAGGGTTATTTTTAGAATTAATATTTTCACTTAGAGATAGCTATTAGTTGTTCTCAACTTAAGACTTACATTTAGGAGTACTTGTTAGAAAAACCACTTAAATCAATCTTCCAATCTAAGGACTAATAATAGTATAATAGAATTTTACTAAGGATATATTTCCTCGCTTTTTCGTGGGATCGATACTGGGGCTTTTAATGAAAGGTCTATATTACTTGAAGCGATACGTGCACTTGCGTAGAACCACTAGTGTGTGAACTATTTTACATATTTTATAACATTTTGATTTTAACTACTTAATATAAATTGGGTCAAGATTTTGGTCATATTTTTGAAATTTAAATTACTGTGTACTTTGGGACAGGTCAAATTTTTGGCACTGTTATAGGGGATTTGAATTAACATAAAACAAGCAGAAAAACCATACACACTAGGGGCACATCAATGTACTGGTCTTGGCTAGATCATAGCCTAAGGCTTGTGGGTCTAGGGGACCATCTACATGAGTCTACCAAAAGATCAAGGGATCGAGGTCAACAAGCTTCGGTTTAGGGTTGTGAGTGAATGTGAGTGAAAGTAAGTGTATGTGAGTGAACTAGCTCCAGACCAACACCCTCAATCCTAAGGCCAAAAAGTCTTATTGGGGCTCCCTTTGAGCTCCCCCATATTGACCCTACCTACCAAGTGATAGAGGTTAGGACCAATATGGGGAACTTGAAGTTGAGTAGAGAAGAGTTTAGAATTTCTAATGGTGAGGGTTCCTTTTCTATTCCTAACGGAATAGTCAATAGGAAAGTCTTATGGCTAGACCTTAGACTACTAAGGAGGAAACTAGACCTCAATCAAAAGTGAGATCAACATATGGACCCCCAATAGGTGTGTTGTGTCAAGCAAGGACACCACACATATTGACGTTGATCGACGAGATAAAAAAAACCAACACAGACTTCTAAGTCAATAGACATGGAACGAAGTGTAGAGTTGAGTGACAGTTATTTCCGCTGGGGAGAAACTAATACTCTCGCTGGGGAAAAGAAAGGAGATTTCAGGGACAATTGTCATGCAAACTAGTAGTCCGAACAAAGACTCGATTCTAATCGAATATATCTAAGAAAGTTTGGATTTCAATTTAAAATTTTAAGAAGGTAAAATTATGCTCAAGAAAACTGGATTGAGTGGAAAACACAAGCGTAGAAAAGGGAGTAGGGCGTCAGAGCCTACCCCTAATGTGTAAAGAAGTGAATAGGACGTCTACGCCTACTCTGATAGTGCAGAAGAGAATATGACGTCTAAGTCTACCCTGAAAGTGTAGATGGGAATAAGACGTCTCAGCATACCCCAAAAGTGTAGATGAGAATAGAACGTCTGAGCTTACCCTAAAAATGTAAAGATGGATATAGGGAGTCCAAGCCTACTCCAAAAGTGTAAATATGGGAATAGGGCGTCTAAGCCTACTCTGAAAGTGTAGATGGGGATAGGGCGTCTAAGCTTACCCCAAATGTGTAAAAAAGGGAACAGGGCATCCAAGCCTACACCGAAAGTGTAAAGATGAGAATAGGGAATCCAAGCCTACTCCAAAAATGTAGATGGGAATAGGACATCTAAGCCTACCTTAAAAGGGTAAAGATGAGAATCGAGCATCAAAGCCTACTCTGAAAGTGTAAAGATGGGAATAGTGCATCCAAGCCTGCACCGAAAGTGTAGATGGGAATAGGACGTCTAAGCCTACCCCAAAAGTGTAAATGGGAATAGGACGTCTAAGACTAATCTGAAAGTGTAGATGGGAATGGGACGTTTTAGCCTACCCTAAAAATGTAAAGATGAGAATATGGCGTGAAAGCCTACCCCACAAATAAGGATGGGAAGTGGAGCAGAAAGATTGAAGAGATCTGTGAGGAGTAAAAGACTTCATGAGAATGTGGAGGAGTTGGTGTAGATGAGGATAGTCGTGCTATGCAAGCGAAGAGTAAGAAACCTCAAACTCGAGAGAATCAAACTCAAGCAAATTCATTTTCTTTTCTTGTTGTCTTTATCAAATTTAATTATGAAAATATGTTTTCAAAATTTAATTTTCGTCGGCTGATTTTTTTAGAAGGATATTTTATTTAAATTTTGTTATCATCAATTTTTTTTTATTGTTTTGTTCTTTTTCATCGTAGTTTAGAACCAACTTATGGTTTTTCTGTTTTTATCCATCACACAAAAGGGCAATTTTAAATTTTTTTATTGTTAAAGGTTTGTTGTTTCTTTCTTTGTTCGTTGAAATTCTAAACCAACGTGTGGTTCGTGGCTTCCATCCATCGCACAAAAAGACACATTTGTGAGAGAAATTTCCATTAACTTGCTCTAGTAAAAATGTCACAGATCAAGCATTGGCTAACGCCTAAAAAGGTACAATATATAGTTCATGTTGAGGTACATCCAGAACATCTCATACCATGAATACATTGTAGGCTGAGTATATCAGATACATATCATGTTGCTATATAAAAAAGGAAAGTGAACCCTCTGACCTTCTATATCAGGTACGAAGAGCTCTTGATCAAGTAGACCTTCTAAGCCATGCTCCAGGACAATAGCTCCCTTCACATGTACTTAGAGGTACAACCCTCTCATAGTTTGTACGGCAGTAGCTCTTCCAGTTTTAGGTATTTCTAGAATCCATATGGTATTTTACTACAGTCCATCATATGGAAGGTCACAAACACCCTACGGTGTCGTACTCTTAGAATGCAATGTTTGGCAACATCTACACCATTGCCTTTAAGAACGAGCACTGAGCCAACTGGTAGGGGAATCTCCATAGAGCCTCTGAACTCACCAGGGCCGATGATGTCAATTTAGTTCGTAAATAAGATGTTACTTTTACTCATGAATGAGACCATATAAAAAGGCCTCACGAAGTCATGGTGATCGATGTGTGGAGGAATGCAATCACCCTTGTCATAGATGTTGATAGTACAACTATTTAGAATGCAGGTAGCATTTAGATTACTCCATCTGACTATTCTTTTGATCATTCACTTTATCATTGGCGGTAGTGGATCTACTTGATCATGTATGAGGATCCCAGGCAGATTCCCCTGTCTTTCATTTGTAAATTGTAGCAGCAGCCACATTGGATAGTAATCTCCCTTTTCCTCGCATCCATTTCCTCAGCTCATAATAGGTCCTTTCCATAAGTAAACCTGCTCGACCTCTGTCCCTTAGGTAAAAAATGCAGTCAAGAATACTTTGTTTGTCAGTCTTTGAGATAACTCTGGTATACAAATCTAACCCCCTAGTATTACTCCATCTTACTAGGAGTGGATAGCTATCGCGAGCGTTCCTCCCTCTGAACATTGACAGGAACCCAAACTAGCGCTGGCTAATCTGGAACACGAGACTCCGCATCTAGCGGGATGTACGACCTTGGGCTCCATGATTTATACTGATTTGTCCCCAGTGGGACGTATGGCTCATCCATCATAAAATCTGAAGTCTGAGATCCATCAGTGCTGGAGGTATAATCTTCCAATGTACTAAAGCATTGTAAATGTAGAACATTGCAATACAGGCATTCTACAAGCTCCCCTGTGGCTGATTTCCTTGTAGGTATCTCAGCATTGCACGTCGGGCAACCCTTGCATAAAACATATGAAGCTGAAGGTGTCTCTGGCTCTGTCACAAACCCTGGTTCTTCATCTGTGGTGGGTAGGCTGACAGAAGATTCTTTCATGTCTGAATCATAAATATGTCCCAGGAATAGGGGTGAGTAAGTTGTTTGTCTCTCTCTAACATTTGCGTTCTTCTTGTAGAAAAGCCCTCTTCTTCTTACCACTGGTGTTCATGCATTGCGTCCTGCAAAGCAAAGCACATAGTAGTCGTTCGTTATTAGAAGCTACTTAGCCTCCAGCTGGTGTAACTACCATGGAGGGCAAATGGTTGGGCCCTTCCATCAGATCTTGCTCTATTATCACGTTCTTTCCTTTGTGTGATGCATCATCTTTGGCAGTCACCCTCACCAGTGAAGGTAATCCCTCTTTCTCTCTGCAGCTGACTACATTCATGAGAGGACCTTTGTAGTCCATGTCAACCTGATTAAAATCCATGTTGAAGTCTATGGTACCGCCTTGCAATGCCATCTCCTCATTTAGTGTGAGGCTCTAGCCATCCTTGAAAGCGAAGTTTAGCCTCTATCCCGACATTTTTCTACAGATGACAGGAAAAATGTCAGTGGGCTAAAACTTAGCATGAATAAGACCAAAATAAAGTATTTATTGAAGTGGATTTTAGCTTATTTTAGTGAAATTAATTGTCTATTTATGTATGAATTTTGTTTAAATTTTATAGAACATTATACTCAAAAGTGGAAAGGAGAAAAATTAAAGTTTAAAAATTATTCTCAAAAGTTTCATTATATTGAGGTTAATTACAAAATTTGGACCCGGTCATAGACATTTGACCACATAGATAACCCCAAAACCATCAAGGTTTCAAAGTTTCAAAGCATGTGAAGGTAAGTGACATCAGGTTGGGTAATAGGTTTTTAAATATCGTCCATTTATTGGTAACATGGGTCTTTCGCCTAGGAATTCCACTAACTGGTAGGCTCCTCCTGTATAGACCTTTTCAACGACAAATTGTCCCTTCTAAGATGGCTCGAATTTTCCACCTATTTTGCGGCGTGTAAGAATAAGCCTTTTGAGCAAGAGGATGAGGTCACCAACTTTGAATGTCCTTGGGTGGACCAACTTGTTATGGGCTTGTAACATCTTTGCCTGGTAAAGCTCCAAATGTTGTTGTGCTTCTAGTCATTTTCCGTTGAGACTCTTCAGTTCTTCAAGTCTGAGTTGCACCTTCTCCTGTTGTGAGTTGGTTGGCAAAAAAAACTCTAAGAGACGGTGTCTGGATTTCTAGCGGTAACACGACCTCTGACCCGTACACAAGCATATAGGGTGCACACTGTGTGGGAGTCCTGAAAGTCATCCGGTAGGCCCACAAGGCTTCTAATAGTTTGTTGTGCCAATCCATTTTGTTTTCATTGAGTGTTTTCTTCAAAATCTGTACCATTATTTTGTTGAAGGCTTCAGCGAGACCATTTGCTCTAGGATAGTAAATCGTAGAGTATCTCCAATCTATCCCATGTATTTTCACAAAACTGTTGATTTTGGTCCTTCTGAAAGCTATCCCATTGTCAAAAATTATTCTTCATGGTACTCAAAAAAGACAGACAATTTGTCTTTTGAAAAAATGAAGGACGTGCTGTGTCATAACCTCACACAACGGTACTGCCTCTGCCCATTTAGAGAAATAATCTATAGCGGTAAGTATAAACCAGTGTCCTTTGGATATGGAGGGTCTATCAAGCCTATTATGTCTGTGCCCCAACACTCAAATGACCATGAGGCAACAATTGGGTGTAGCACATTCGGAGGCTGGTGTAAGACCACCCCATACACTTGGCATTGGTGACATTTTCTGGCTATTTCCATGCAGTCAGACATCATTGTTGGACAATAATAATCGAGTATTTTACTCTTCATTTTCATTTTTGGCCTCGACTGGTGAGCGCCACACAATCCAGCATGTACCTCTTTGGTAATATTCTATGCTTCGGCTCTGCTCAAACACCGTGCCACATCTGGTCGAATGATCTTCTATGGAGAACGTTTTCCACTAGGGCATAAGACATGACCCTTCTTATGATATGGTGTACCTCATACTTGCCTTCTGTCAGTTTTACAATATGCAAATATTCTATCAATGGCTTGCGCCAATCTTCATTGATGTCTACAACTGTATTTATTGCTTATTTTTTTGAGCTTGTGTAGAGATTTGAGGTTGATTTGAGACAAGACTCATTTTCCTTGCACTGTGATTTTAATGGAATCCTCTAGGGGACATGAAATTTCCTTAGCAAGTATTCTTAGAGCATCGGCATGGGCATTTTATCCCCTAGGATTTCCGTAGAAAGTCACATCGAGAATCTGTTCCAGGAACTTCATCGTGTACTGATGGTATTATGCTAATCTTGGTTCAAAATTATGTATTGTCCGGCGACTTGCTGGATGACGAGTTGGGAGTCCCCATAGATGGTAATGTTTATTATATCCATTGAGATTCCATTCCCAATCCGGTGATTAAAGCTTCATATTCTGCTTCATTGTTGGTGCAAGGCTCTGTTAGGTGGTATGAGAACCTCAACATACCCTTATCTGGCGTGATAAAGATCAAACTAATCCCTACTTTTCCTGGTATAACTGTGCATGATCCTTTGTCTTTTCTGGCTTATGAAGCACCATCGAAGTACATTTCCCAGTGTTGTGTACCGGAGAATTCCATTTGTAGTATTTGCTCATCTGGTAACTCGTCATTGAGAGAGGACCCAACTGACAGTGGGTGTCCAGTGGGAAAGTCTGCTAGTATCTGTCTCTTGATAGCATGGAGGGGAACAAAAGTTATATGAAAGTGCAATATAATCATTGACCATCTTACTAAATGTCCAGAGAGTGTTGGTCGAGTTATCAGATATTGCAACAGATTAACTTTCGAGGTCAGGGTAATCTTATGAGAAAGTGTAATGTCTAAGCTTTTGTGCAGCAAAAATAAATGCCAGACAATGCTTCTCAATAGGTGGATACCTTATTTCCGTCGGTATTAGGAAACGACTCAAGTAATAGGGTGCATTTCCTTTACCCTTGTCATTGACTTAGGCTAATAGGGCTCCAAGAGAGTCATCTAGGGCTACGGTATAAAGTATCAACAGTTTCCCTAGAATAGGGGCTGCCAAGATAGGAGGTGTTATTAAATATTAGTTAATGTCCTCGAAAGCCCGCTAGCATTTCTCTTCCCAAATAAATATGACACCCTTTTTAATTAATGTCGAGAAAGACTGTCACCTACCTAAGAGATTAGAAATAAAGCATCTCAAATATGCCAACTTCCCCTAGAAGGAATGTAGTTGTTTTAAGCTTTTAGGAGGAGGCATTTCCAAAATAACTTTAATTTTATCTGGGTCGATCTTGATTCCCCGATGACGGAAAATGAATCCCAGAAATTTCCTGGGAGTAACGCCAAAGGAGCACTTTAAGGGATTCATTTTTAATAACATATCGTCGTAACCATTTGAACACGATCCTCAAATTGTACAAATGGTCTATTTTTCATTTACTTTTGATGACCAAATCATCCACGAAGCATTCTACTTGATTATGCATAAGGTCGCCAAAATTCTTCCTCATTGCACACTGATATGTTGCTCCGACGTTCTTTAGGCCGAACGACATTACTGTGTAGTGACCAGAGGAAAATATGTTGAGATTTTCATACCTATTTTATACTATTTTTGATGATATTGCACTGTAAAGATAAGTATTTTTGATGTTTTTTTGCAGGAATGATGAATTAGGATCATTGGAGCAAAAAGATGAAAAAAGGAGTGAATTTGGAGTGAAACAGACCAAAATGTGAAGAATTGAACTAGGGCGCCGACGACGCCATCCGACGGTGAGATTTTCCAGAGACTCTAGAATTAATTCATTAAGAAGGTCCGCCGACGACGCCCTTGAGGTTGCTGACGGCGAGCTCAACGGTTATGCCCAATCAGGCTTTGGATAAGGCCAAATTTTGAAGGGATGCTTAGGCAACTCTTGGAAAAGCTCATCCACAACTTTAAAAGTCTATTTTGGCCGAAAATTGAGAGAGCCTGGAAGTCCTGGAGAGTTCTTAGAGGTTAGAAAGGTTCCAATAGTGTGTAAAAATTGTGAGGAATTCTTCGAGAGATTGTAAGAGTGGAGGGAAAGTGAGAGATTTCTTCCTTCTTGCTACTTCAAAGAGGAATTCTGTGTGCTGTAAAGAAAGGAAGAGATTCAGAGAAATTTCGAGGAGTTTTCTTGGGGAGAAATTAGAGATAAGTTATTTACTTATTGTAGTTTGTATGACTTTGATTTTATATATGAATTCTGAGTTTTGTTGTGTTATCCCATGAGATCTGAGTAGTTTTCTCTGTCTTTCTCCTTGTCTCGAGATTTGTGAAATGGTGATTTGAATTGGTGAAGCCATAAAAATGTTTATGAAATTGTGATGTTCTTTTCACTTTGATCTTCATTTACTTTCAGTATGGCCAATTGATTTGTTAAAATAGGTTGAGTTTTATAAATAAAGTGAAGATTACATCCAAGATTCAGGGAGGTCCAAGCCCTTGGAAGTTGGGTGCAAATAAATAGGGAAATAATATTATCGGGCATAGAATTGGAGATTTTAGAGTGACAGACTAAAATCCCTAATTCGGTCCTATCGTTTGGGTGCTGAAGTGTAGATGTTAGCCCTCAGGTGAAGGGAACGTGGGAGCTCTAAAGTGAGAGCCGGTATCCTCCCAGCATAGCTGCAGATTCAGTAAACAAGCGTAGGAGTAGTCAATGTTCTTTATGCCTGGACCAAAGGGTAATGAATATGTATGCTCCTATTTCGTACAATATAATTTGAACTGATTCACTTTATCCATTTACTATTATTTCTTGACAAGGAGATAGATGCTTTCTTATATATTGAATATCACATTTAAACTTTCATTAGTATCATTAGTTATTTAATAGTTAATAAAATTACATATTTATTTCAATTGTCTATTAGTGACAGATAAGCAAATTGAGCTTCGTTGTTGTGATTAAAGTATTACTTTTCTAAAATCTTAGTTTGTAGTTATAAACTTACTCCCTGTGGGATCAATATCTAGGACTCCATTAGAGTTCTATATTACTTGAGCGATACATATACTTGCGTTGATAAGTGCAACTTTACAATTATTGAATATTTATTTCGTCCATATTTATCGAATCTATAACTATTCTTATGGATTTGGTACAGTTGCTGAGGAAGTAAATCTTTTAGCAGCAGTATTAAATACTTATATTTTTGAGCATATATAAAGTTGCGGTCATGTAGTAGAAAATTACAATCGGTGTTCTGAAGGCTGTAAGTATTGCATTCTTGGGAGCCATCTTGATTTGGTTGTATCCCGACGATCCATCCATGAAGGAGAAAATTTCATGTGTTGAAGCGATATCCACCATCATTTGTGGTATGGGTAGTGGAAATTCGTCTTTTGGACTTGCCTTGTTCAAATCTCTGAAGTCAACACAAACACAGATCTGTCTGTTTTTCTTCTTAATACAATGTTAGCCAACCATGTGGGGCATTGCTCTTCTTTCACAAAGTTTGCGTCTATTAATTTCTTCACCTCGGTGATGACTTGTTGCTCTATTTCGAGGTGCATTCTCCTGGGAGCTTATTTTACTGAGGTTATATTCTTGTCCTCCCCGAGTTTATGGACTGTAACATCTGCTGACAGTCCAGACATTTCATTGTAGCTCCATGCGAAGCAATTTTTGAATTCTTTTAGTAGTTTGATCAATTCTGCAGATTCTTCGTCATTGAGTAGAGGACTTATAAATGTAGGTCGGGGTTGTTCTTTAGTCCTGAGGTTAATCTCTTTCAGTTCATCAATGGTAGATTTAATTTCCTCAAATTCTAGGGGAGCATATTCTATTAGTTGATTAGCAGAGTCATCCTCTATATCGAGGCAATCCTCTTTTGACTCACTAGTAACAACAATGCAAAATTCAGAATCAACGACTGGTCCACCTGTACCAAATCCGAAACCCTCTTTTCAATTTGGAGTTCGACTTTTACCACTCCATAATTTTTCAAAAAGTTGAAATTTATCTTTTGGCATTTGTTTTGGTAAGTTTCCTTATTGAATTAACTTTTGAACACAACGCGAGAAGTAACCAAAAGGCAATTCCATTAGTTCATTAGGATCATCATCCAAATTTACATGTTTTTCAAGCTCAGTAGAGGTAGAAGCACAGTAAAATTTGATCAGCTTTGTACCAACACTACGGACTTCCTTGACCTCTAAACTTTTGACCTTATGAGGGAGAATGAGAGTTTATCTGATCATACATTGTTTCTTATTCATTTTTCTCTGTATCTTCTAGGGATATCTCGTACAGAGATTTCTTCCATCTTATCATTATTATCTCATCTTCAGAACTGTCTTCATAACCAATGATGATAGTTGGCCTAGTCTGTTCAACGAGTAAGTTGATCCTTCCTCGTCAACGTCCCCAGCCTCTACCTCAGGTGCGCGAACTAAAAGAACCTTCTCCAACTCATTGTAAGGGAGTGGTGGAAGATCGCTGAAGTGGAATTGAATGGCCTCCTCTTTGTAATTCTTATGAATCTTTTTCTTTGTTTGTGACAACTTTACGAGAGAGGACAGTCCTCTTTGGAGGCACGTAGTAGGCAGCATCTTCGTGGATAACAACTTCATGCACTGAAAATGGTTGTAGGTCTCCTTTGATGCAATTTTCTTGACCATCGTTGTGGTATTTGATGCACTAGTATAGAGATGATGGAACCATATTATGCTCATGAATCCATGGTCGACCAAATAGAGCGTTAAAAGAGGTCTCGGCGTCGATGATATGAAATTTAGTGGTTTTCACGATTTCTCCAACCTTCATAAGTAATGTAATTGATCGAAAGGCTCTTTCTCCCTTTTGGTTTTATCCTCTTAAGATCATTTTATCAGTCGTAAGCTCTTGAGCTTCAATATCCAAATTAAGCCAATGTTTGTAGGATCATCAAGTTAAGAGACGCTCTAGGATCTACTAAAACTCTGGACAACACAAATTTGTCGATGTTGACGGAGATGTAGAGTGGATGGTGGTGCCGAGTAGCAAGCTTTGTCTGTGAAGGTTACCCCAGGCTATTCTTTCAACGAGAAAACTTCATATGAGGATGTGCTGGCCAACTGAGCTAAGAAAATTTATCGGTCAAACAAATTTGTAAGAAGAGATTATCTCATCTCCTTTGACAGGATCAGAGCGTCGTAGATGCTTAATCGGGCCGACAACTTCCTAAGATGAGCTAGCATGTTGTAGTCTATTTTGTATGATCCTTCAATTTTATCTTGATTATGTGGCTCTTCCACTGGTGGAGGTGGAGGTGTCTCTTCTCAGGTCATTTTCTGCTTTTCTTTGTCTGTTGGAGCTGATCTTTGTGGTAACACTTTTCCACTCCTTAAGTTAATTTCTGTGCTTTCTTCTTCTTGAGATATCATTGTTGAATCTTCCGGTGTCTCTTCCTCTTCATCGAAAAGATCTAAGTTGATGGTAAGCGGCATAACATGATGCTCGAGAATTGGCTCCTCGTTATCGGTGCTGTTGTAAAAGATATCATTGATGTCTTCCTTGGACTTGACAATGAGTTCATTGGGCTCGAGTACGATTTGAGGATCGTTTTGGGGATCGAGATCAAAGTTAGATTGGTCATAATGAGTTACGTTATCACCAAAAATAGTTAAAACGTAGCCAAAATTACAATGATTATATTCATAAGACCCCGAAAGGGACAAAAAGATAATCATACAAAGTCAATGGTTCGAGGATTTTCTTCCCCAAATCCGAGATAATTAATCTAGTAGAGGTAGCCCCTATCCTTTCTCTCATGCTATCAATCTTTGTAGTGACACTTTTCTTCTTCTTCTTTATCCTTGAGGATGATGGATCTCTTGACGAAACCATCATCTCAGGCTTGTTATGCTACGGACTCTGAATGGAGGCTTGTTTTGATGCAGATTGGATCTTGTTCAGTATTTTCTTGGATGATCTGCTCCAGACCTCATTCCATTCTTCTTCAGTATTTGTAGAAGCTTGTTTTGATGAATCAAGTATTTGATTGATGACCCTCTTGAGTTCATCCCAAGTTGTACTCTATCCCTCTGTTCCAGTATATGGATCAATTGGGGAGATTAGCTCGGCCAAAATCATATTTATGGAACATTTTTCAGGTTCTTTTAAATATTCCTTTGGGATTGTCATGTTCTACTCTTTAAGGTTCCTCTCGAGCCAGTCTTTAAAGACAAAGCATTTTTCTATAGTGTGCCCAAGCAACCGGTGGTATGAGCAATAATTTGGTTCATTCTTCTTATCCACCTCTTTGGGTTTCTTTGGATCTTGGAGTTTAAACTCCGACTTCTTCATCAGACTTCTGAATATTTTAGGTATAGCTTCATCTTTGAAAGAATACACTATTTTGCGTCGTTCTGATATGGACATTTTCTTATCACCTGTTCGAGGTGATCCCTCTTGAGGCGGTCTTTAGTTAGATTGACTACTCTATTTCTGAGCATACTGGACGAAGACTGTGAGGCTCTTCTGCATATATCTTTATCAGATGCTTTCCTTTGTTGATGGTCGCTACTACTCCTGATTTCTTTTCGAACACTTTGACACCTTAGCCTTTTCATGTGGCTCCATGGGCTTTATTTCTTCTTGAAGACTGCTGGTTTTACTGAGTAGCTTCTCAAAGGATTTGATGGTGAGTCTCTTAAGCATGAAAGCTACTGGCCCATGAATGCTCTTGAGTAGAATTTTAATCATATGATGTTCCTATAACTGAGGTTCACATTTCATGCTAAGGTTTTTCCACCTCAAAATATAGTCCACCAAAGTTTCACTAGGCTTTTGTCTTTCCATCATGAGCTCTCCAATAGACACATGGTGTTGTGCCCCGACAAATCTTTTCGCAAACAGCTGTTCCATCTAAAAAAAATGTTTTAACTGGACCATTGGGCAAGTCAGCGTACCAATCAAAAGCAATTACTAACAAGCTGCTAACGAACTGTTGGAAGAGTGGAGCTTCACTATTTCTCGTGTTGCCACAGCTGGCTCGGAAATATGTTATATGCTATCTGGGACTCCCTGTCTCATCAAATATCTTGAAGGTTGGGACCACAAAACCCTTAGGGAAAGGCACAACATCAAATTCTTCCAGGTAAAGTCTACCCTTTTGAACCAATAAACCACCCTTAGATTGGGTTAAAGCGTCCCGCACTTGCTCAACCATTTATTTGAATTCCTTTTCTGGTATAGCACCTGATGGAGAATCCTTTCAATGTTTCTTGTCTCTGTTTGTCGAAGCAACCTCTCTCCTTTCATCTGTGATGTGTATGATCTCTTGCTGATTTATATGTGGAGAAGCCAATTGTGGCGCTTGTGATTGGCCCTGAATAGTGGCCATAACGGTCATGGATACGATCATCTCTTCTATTCTTTTCTCCAGTAGACTAACTTGCTCCTCTCTTAGGAGGACAACCCTACGTAGTTCATCTACGGCATTCTCTTCGGTGTGAGGTTGAGCCTCACACACAGATGTGGTGGCTCTTATTTCAATTACATGGACATCCATGAAATCTTCCTAGAAAGTAAACACTGTAATCAAAATCTTCATCATTACTATCGACGAAAACTCCGTGTTCTCGAGCTAACTCCGAAATCTCAATCCTGAGTTTATCAACTTTCTCTTCAATTATTGATTCCTTGATCGCTTTAAGATCTGGAGGACCCTAATGGACATCCTGAACTTGTTCCTCTCATTGGCTATTGTTGCGACGATGTCAGATATTTCAGACCATGGTTTCATTTCCTGTTTTTGTCCCGCGGGCTCACTGTACTATATCGATGCAGCGAACTTAGGTACCCATACCTTTTTCTTTTTTGACAATGATGTCTCAGGATGAAGTTACTTAGTAGAAACATCAATATGTCGAGGGAAAGTATGCTCTCCGTGGTGACAAGCTACAGTGCCAGGTAATCGTCTTATCTTTGCCTTTAGGATTGTAGAAATGTCTCTATAATGGGTGACGCGTAAGATTTTTGGACCCAGTCTTGACTTAACTGGTAGACAACATGTGGTCCTCGTAGCAGTATAATTAGTAATAACTAATGCGGCATCAACTCTTTTGCCTAAATGGAACCAAACGGGGATACGAGTAAGTGACACTCCAGTTGTCATTTGAGACTGTTTGGCGGACTTGATGCCCGTCAAAATTTCCTTCTTCATGCGAGGGGAAATTGTATCTCCTACTCATTTAAGTAACTCGCTAACTAAACATTCTTCTTTGCTAGCTAGCCTTTTGAAGAATGCACAAACTCGGGTGATAGGAGTGAATTTCTTTTCTTCCTCACCATGTCCATGAAGTGGTGTTAATGCGATGGCAATTCTCTGGATACTCTCATATCCATCGGTATCCTTCAGAGGATGGAATTTATTCCCTTGAAGGAGTGGATAAATTTTTGGTAACACTTCTTCATCTTGATGAGGCTCCTCCTCAACGTGTGCCTTCTTAGGAGCCTTGGATTTGATGACTAAACGAACTCTTTTGTTGTGGTACCTCTTTGAGTTAGGGTCAACGGTACAGTCCTCGAACTTGATCCAATTTCAAACACGGGTGGTGGGACAGTTAATCCCTCAATCGGATCATGAATAATCATTACTTCTTTCCCCTTAGCAGCAATGGGGATAGAAGGATCGTCGGGTGCCGTGACGACAGTAGTCTTAGACTTCCTGCAGGCAGGGAAGTCTTGAAGGTAGTTTAGGCTAAATTCTGCAGACGGTTCTTGTATTTCCGATGCGACGAACTTCATTACCACAAACAGGGATTTCCCGAGGGTGACCTCGAGATCTTCAAATCCGGCTCCAAATTTGATATAGGAGCAAGGTTACGGGCTTCGTGGCTCGTTGGCAGGTTGCAAGAAAAGGTCAACATCGGGTAGGCCATGGTAGCAGGCTTCAAAAAAGAAAGTTTCGGGGTTAGCTATATGACCAAAAACCTCGTAATTTTTAGTGCAAGCACTAAAAATAGAGATTGATCTATAGACCAGGCAGGTCTTAATTTATGGGAATTTTAAAATTTTGTTTAAGAAAAATCAAGAGGTGTAAAATTTAATTAATGTAAGAAAATTTCAAAGTGCGAGCAGCACAACATGATTTGCAAAGTAGCAAATCAAATTTGGATGGGAGATGTAAAGTATTTTAGGACCCAGTGCGGGACCCATTTAGTGGCAGACAATGCCCAAGTAGAACTAGTCCACCGACACACCTATTGGGGGTCCAACCCCACATGAAAATTTAAAGAGTCCTTAATGGCCTTTTGAACCCCTCTGTTCAAAGATGGTCGAAAAGCTAGTCCCGAAGTCCAAGGAGTTACCCCTACTTTCCCAAGACAGAAATGGGTAAAGTATGTCAAAGGAAGAAGGGTTAATTTGGTCCAAGAGGGACATAGACATATTACCGATGTGTGAAGATAATATTTCTTGATTTGTATGGAGAGAAAAGCTTATCCCCAGCGGAGTCGCCAGAAGCTGTCAACGTTATTTTTGGTTAGAGAGTTGCCCATAAGAAGCTAATGGTCACCAGAATCAAAATCTCATCGGCCATTTTAGAAGGACGTTTTAATCTACATATATATTTAGTTTTAGAAAAATATGAAATCAAACTGACCCCATATTTTTTACAGTTTAAATGAAAGAGCACTGTACCTCAAATCCTGTATCTATCCTGAAGGATAAACACAAGACTTGAGGATGAGGCTCGATCAAATAAACTAAGAAATCTATGACATCCATTTGGTTTGCGAAACCTTTGTATTTGCCGACAACTTCCCTTATTTAATATAAAGAATTAAATAGGGTTTATATTAAGCTGGGTTCAGACATGCTTCCTATAAGGGCAAGCCCCTGTAGTTAATTATATCTTAAATGACCAAAGTCAACTAATAAGAATCTCGATAAAAATCAGGAAACATTATCTTTAAGGAGTTTCAAAGGGTAGGACTTTTCAATGAGATCAGACGTAGAGGTGTGAAAGGGGATTAGTTCAAATTTGGAACATTTTGTTGTAGAGCCAAAGGAGGAAGAACTAGAAGATGTCTTGGATCCAGAGGAGAACCTTAGTGAATTCCCAAGCTATCTTAATGTTTGGCTTCAGTTTTGAGGAGAAATATTTAGGTGTTTCATCCTGCCAATTTTATTAGTTAGGGCTTACATTCGTGTGAAACAATCTCACAAATAGCCTGGAAGATATGAGGACTTAGGTCGTGACAAACAACAACCTCAAAATTCTTAGACGAGTTAGTGCTTATATTGTATAGCAGGGCTATACGAAGGCCAAAATATAAGATGAGGATTTATGTTGCATAAGCAAGAAACCTCGAAGTCCTATGGCTTTGTTTTTTAAGTCTAAGAAAATAAGATTGGTTTAGCTGGGGAAGACAAGTTTTGCTTTTGAGGATGACCGTGCTACCCACCATGCTAACTCCAAGCTCCTTGCCACGATGAGTTTGAGTTTTGTAGTGTGTCAAGTTATGATGTTAAATTAGGTGGCCTTATGGTTGAAGTTCTTTAAATTTTATGGGGGCATATTAAAGTTGATTAGAGCGACACCGATTAGGATCCTTTAGTTCCCTCGTTCCAGCACCACTTATTTCTATTGGATTCACTTAGTCCAAATGAATTTACTAAACTCAACTTAATGAGTTCCATAATTTCATTTAGACCATGGGAAGCCTCGTTAGCAACCGTAGGTTTAGTTTTCATGTAGGGTGGCATGAAAAATTTTGGTTGATTTTTGTGTTTGTGATTAAATTTTAAGTTGTTTTATATTTTGAATGTTGTGGTGGTGAATTTTATCTTGGTTGATTATAGTTTTAGTTTTTGTTTTGGTTTTGTAGCTATCTTGATAGTTTTAGTTTTCATGCAGGGTGGCATTGTTGTTTAGCATGCAAATTTGCAGTTATAAAAGTACAGTATGAAAGTACAAGAAAGAGAACACCGAAAATTGTAAAAGCGTATCTGGCGAGTCTTCTCGTTCCACCACCTGAAACTCAAGATACATGTTAGGACATTTTATATGAAACATGAAAGTAAAGTTTTAGCAACCTACCTAACCCTGGGTCATATCTTGGTGGGTCCTTATAAGTTTAATTAAAGATGATGTTGCCAAGCAAAATATGTTAAGTTTAGTAGATCTCCGAGGTATATAACAGATCTAGAGAGAGAAGCAGGTCTGTGGTACTCTCTCACCGCCTTGTGAAAGTCTCGAGCTCATTTAAACTTTTTATGTTGCTTAATAATTCATCCTATACACACCTTAAGAGTAAAGTAATTATCATCTGTAATTTAATTTTTAAATTATGTGGGTGAAAACCTTTAAAGAGGCAGGTTAGTGTTATTGGAACACTTAACCAAATTTTGGTCCTAATTGGGCTTAAAGTGTTTGAAAGTTGTTTTAATTCTCAATGATATTTACTTTTCTATTCCTCATTTAAATGAAAATTGATTTAACCTAAGTCACTACTAAGCCCTTAAGACCTAGGTGAGTGTCTTAGTTAGTTTTGAAAAGGTTAAGCTTTAGGTGGCCATGATTCATGATTTGAATTTTTTTTGAAAATCAAAATAGGGGTATTAAATTGATTAATTATTGACTTGAAAATTCATTCCCCTAAGTCTTGGGTTCATTTTATTTTAATAAACTTCTAAATATTAATAATTTAAAAATTTATTAACTTATCTTTCAATTAAGAAAGTGAGGTTGGTTTCTACCAATTAACCCTTTCTGTTTCAAACATCCAAATAAACTAATTAATTAGAGGTTGCCCATTTCTCTCCTTGAATTAAGCCTAAATGTTAGTTAATGCTAAGTTTCCAAAATTACACATTTGCTCCTAAAGCTCTAACACTTCATAATTTATAAAATTCAATTTAAATGACTTTGAAATTTTTATCTTACCTCATTATTAGGTCAATTAAGGCATTAGAGGAGAAAATGTCATTTTTCAAAATTTAATTTAATTTAAATAATTATTTTCCACATAAAAATAGGATTTTTCAAAGAAAATTCCTAACTTAACCAAAGTAAAACCTAATCCTTTGAAATTTTCACTGGAGGTAGATATAAAGCAGAAAAGCCTTTGAACCAAATTTCATGATCTTTTGAATTTTATTTGAATTTTAAGAATTATTTTATGTTCTGTGGTATTTATTAAATATAAAATATTTAAAATAGAGAAAATTAAGTTTTATATTTTTGAAAAATCCTCCTGAGGTCAAAGAACACAGAGGAGAAAATTTTATATTTTTTTAAATTTTATTTGATTTATTGGAATTATTCTTAGTGAAAACCCATTTTAACCTACAAAAATTATTTTTAAGCTTTGAAATTTAGTATCTTTATTTAGAAAATCAGGAAAAATATTCTAATTGTTCCTACATGCTTAGGAAGAAATTTTGAACATTTCAATGAATTTTATTACTTTTGTGATTTTTATGAATTTTTAATTATTTAAATATTTAAAATATGTTCAAAATGAAATTTTTATTTTAAATACCATTTTTTTTAGAAAATACCCCTGATCATAGAGAACTAAAAAAAACGTTTATAAATTTTTGAGTTATGTTTCGATTTTTTAAAAATTATTTAAGTGCCAGAAATGTTATTTATCTTTAAAAATTAAGCTAAGTTACCAAATGAACTCAAAATGCTTTGGAATTTTTGTAGTGAGTTCTGTGGATTCTAAACAATATTGGAGATAAAAAATCATGTGGTTTTATTGTTTGTATTTTTTAAAATTAATTATCTGAGTGATTTAGGGTTTGTGAAGATTAGGTGTATTTTGAATGACATGGCTCATGAGAAATTTTCCTAAAGGCTCTGTAGTCATCATAAACCTTCTAAATTTTTTTTGAATTTTTTAAGCAACATGCTAATTTCCATGATTATCTTAAGCAAATAATTTACATAAACTTGAAAAATATGATTCTCTCACTAGGGATCTCCTTTGACTTTGGAAAATCATGGAATGTTCCCCAAGAAAGAGGCAATGACATGCTAGAATTTCAAGCCATAATGATATCACTGCATGCATGGAGAATCAAAACATTCAAATGAGTATTTAATTAATTAAAAATAAAATATGCATAAAATGGACTTAAAATTATTTTTACATTATTTTCCTCTGTTCACAGAGCAATATGGTATTTTTATTTTATTTTTGTGATTTTTTTACACCAAGATATGAATTTTTAAAGCTAGAGATCATTTTTTGATTTTCTAAAATCCCTATTTATCTGTTTAAACGTGCGGCGCCACATCAACCTACGACCCATTTGACCCTGCCATCCACCTCAGCGCTGACTCGGCCCGCGGTTTATGTTCTGAAGCATTGTCTGACTTGATCACGACCGTCCATTCGATACACGCACGATCAGATAGCTCCCCGTCATCGTCCCCGATAGCCTAGCCCGAGAACCGTCCATCTTCTTGCCTCAAGATCTCTCTCATTTCTCAACCAAATTGGATGAAATGTTTTTTAAAGCACTCGCTTAGATTAGACAAACACATCTATAAGGAGATTAAGCCATCAAATTAACTCTAAGCAAATGGAGAATCAAAAGAGGCTTGAAAGGGGGAAGATTTTATACCTTTTCTCTGAGAAGTGAAGCTTTGATCAGAGAGTCTTGGGACATTTTTGTGATCCAAAGAGGCTAGGGATTGAGTCTCTGGTCTTCGTGTAAGGCTTATGTATGATTTTGATCACGACCGGATTTGGGTGTTGGTCTAGAGTTATGGTAGAGTCTCTGTGAGAGAGGAATTTGATGGGGCATAAGCTTTTTTCACTATTGTGAAGGTGTGGGTGGAGTTAACTTGAGTTTGGAACTTCAAGTTGAGTAAAGAAAAGTTTGGAATTTCAATAGGAAACTAAAGAGGAATAGTCAATAAGAAAGTCCTATGGCTAGTTTTCTAAGAATAGTCAATAAGAAAGTCCTA
Organism: Phalaenopsis aphrodite; assembly: GCA_003013225.1. NCBI lineage: Eukaryota > Viridiplantae > Streptophyta > Magnoliopsida > Asparagales > Orchidaceae > Phalaenopsis > Phalaenopsis aphrodite. The sequence goes on along the minus strand of NEWO01000245.1, from coordinate 659,159 downwards.
TGGTTAGACCATAGGCTACTAAAGAGGAAAAATTGAACCTCAACCAAAAGTGAAGTCAACAATTCCCCTTGAAGCAGTGAAGAAGCCATGACTCCGCCCATTAATTAGAATACAATGATTATTGCATTTTAGCCATCTGCTAATAAGGTTGGTGAAATCCCCAGAGAAGCCTCTAGCAGTAAAAGTATCCAAAATAAAATCCTAATTAATGGTATCATAGGCCTTTTTGATGCCAAATTTGAAAATGATATTGCTGCCTCTGCATTTTCTATCTAAATCCAACAAGAGCTCCAGAGCCAGCAAAATTTTCTCAGTGATATTCCTTCCTTTGATAACAACTACCCGATTAATGCTGATAAGTTGCTGAAGGTGTGGTTGGAGCCTATTAACAATGATCTTGCTGATTACTTAGATAGAACAATGGTTAGGCTGATAGGTATAAAATCACCACAGTCATTCTTCCCAGAATTCTTTGGAATCAAAGTTATAGTAGAAGCAGTGAAGTAACTGGGAGGATCTATCCCCTGAAAGAAGTTTTGCATTGCAGCTATAAACTCACCACAAATGATTGGTCAAGCAGTCTTATAAAAATTAGCAGTAAAGCATCAGGTCTAGCTACCTTGTTGCCATCAATAGAGTCTAATATAGTTTCAATTTTGACTGTCCAAGAGAATGTGACTCGAATCCAATCTACTGACATACTCTTGGCAATCAGATAAAAGCTCAGTATTAATCTGGGTTCTATAAGCTATTCGGTCATTGAACAGGTCTTGAAAGTGACTGACAACATTTTGAGTAATAGCATCTGCATCAGATAAACAATGGCCAACAGAATCAATAATAGATAAAATCATATTTGTCTTTCTTCTGAAGTTAATACAAGCATGATAAAAGCTAGAATTTTATCTCCCTCAGTGAATTTGGTAACTGCAGCCTTCTGTTTCAGAAAATTTGCATCAGAAGCTCCTCATTAGCTTTGTGTAGATCAAACTCAGAGCAAACTCCCCTTTGAAACTCACTTTCTATATTCAAAACTTTATTCTGAGCAGTAATCAAATTTTCTTGTACATTTCCCAAAGTATTCAAATTCCATTGCTATAAATGAGCTGCCACTTTCTTTTCAAGATGTCAAAGATTGAGTCAGGGATTAAATCCACCTGTAGGCCTCCATACCTTAGCAATTTCCCCAATAAATTAGGATGAAGAGTCCACATGTTTTGAAATCTGAAAGGAGATCTTTTAGGCATTTCTACATTTTGAGTAGAGCAAAGAAGAGGCCTATGATCTGAGCCAGACATGGCAAGGTGAGGCATAATAGTAAAAGGGAATGTCCGAAGCCATCTAGAATTCCCTAACATTCTATCCAACCTTTCCCACATGGAGCCTCTTCTCCAAGTGAACTCAGGACCTTGATAACCCAAATCAAATAAAGAAGCATCAGCTAGAAAATAATTGAATCTTTTCATGGCAAATAGTAAAGGTGGTCTTCCACCTCTTTTTTTCCCAGGAGATGAAACACAATTGAAGTCTCCCCCTAGAATCTAAACGTGGTCTTCCACCTCTTTTTTCCACAGGAGATGAAACATAATTAAAGTCTCCCCCTAGAATCTAAAAAGAGTTAATAGATTTCCTAATTTGTATAAGGTTAAACCATAGAGTTGCGTGATGATGGGCAACGCTGCTAGCATAGATAAAAGTTGCATATCCAACATGAGCACCAATAGAAAATTCCATATGAATTAATTGAGATTGATTCTGCAGAACAATCCACTTAAGTTCAACTCTAGCAAAGAGCCAAATATTATTATTAGTATTAGCAAAATGAGTGAATTTGGGAATTTTTTTTAGACTTTTATGGGATTGCTTAGTGACCATGGGTTCCAAAATAGCAAAGCACAAAATTTTATGAAATCTAACAAGATGTATTAATCTCTTGAGATAAGAGGGGTGAGCAATACCCCTGATATTCCAACACAAGAACCTAATCATTGAGAAAAGGTCCTCCCTTTCCCCCTAGTCCTAAGTTAGGCTTTGGAGGGCCCAATTAAAGGTTGTTTCACATCTAATTTGCCTTTCTTTTTCTTATTTCTTCTCTAAACCTGAAAATCATCAGTTAAACATTTGTTAAAATGTTGATTATAGGCTCATCAATCTTAATAGATTAAAATTCAATAAACTGTCATATGGTATAGTAGTTTCCATTAGTATATTGTCAGTGAAAACAACAATAATTTCCCTCTGCTCAATAATATGCTGGTCACTCATAGTTGCAGTAGTATCTGCTTCTATAACTACAGCTTCAACCCTTCTTGGCTCAACCTGTTTTGCTACCTCTAAATTTTTATTAGCAATAGTCTTCTCCACTGTAATCTTCTTTTTAGATGAAGGATGAAGTCTATAACACTTCTCCAAGTTGTGGCCAAACATTTTACAATTGTGACAATAGATAGGTTTTTGTTACACTACTATCCTTTGCTAGAAACCTTCTTCTTCAGTTCAAATCCATACCCTTTCAATATATGGGAGTGTTATGTCCCTTTCAACAAGGACTCTAGCACCAGCAGGCCTTGCTATATTATAGGTTGGGGCATCAATTTTCAAAGGGCAACCAAGTACTCTACTGATGCTAAAGAGTACATTTTGGTGATAAAATTGTATTGGAAGGTTAGGGAATTTGAACCAAATAGGAACAACTGGAGGTTCCTTAGTAAGGTCAAAAATAGGTGCCCACTTCATCAATTTCATATTGATTCCATTAATAACCAAGGTTTGTTTAGTAAAAACTCTAGCATAATCTTCCACAGTGAAGAGAGTAATTAATAGATGCTTGCCATCTAATAATCCCAATCTCCATGAGCCATTCAGCTTTAACTCATCAAAATATCTCCTTACAAAATCCATCTTAGGGTGTCCATAATGGAATTTTCTAATTAGAGTAAACTTTACAGATGCCTTTAGATCTTTCTTCATCCCTAAAGGATTAAAAAAAGGAAAAACTCCCCTCCTTGCAGCAGCATCATGTAGATTCTGAGGAAAAACCAAATGCTCAAAAGATTTAGGAACCTCAACGCCACTTCCAACAACATTAGTAAAAGTGGCCTTTGTCCATTGGGCATTAGTTTCCACATCAATGGGATAAGCCATTGATAAGGAAAAACCAAAACAGAAGCAGAAAATTGAAAATCCAAAAAAGGATAGAAAACCAGGAGCACAACAAAAAAACTTCTAGAAAAGCAAGAGACTTGTAACAATCCAAACAGAAGGTCCAGCCAAGTTGAGAAAATTAGTCCCCTAGAAAAGGAAAGCAATAGAACAGTAATTTGTTCAGCAAGCTTTTCAAGCTGGTAGAGTATAAGTAGCAAAAGTTCAAAAGTTTTTTTCTCGGGAAAGCCCTAAACAAAAGGAAACACACAAACAACACTTTAATCCAGTAAAACTCCTTGAAGAAGATCACAAAACCTCCATCAAACTCCCCTGTGTTACCCGAGAAAGCCATCAATACCCAAACCCTAGCAGAACGAAACTTGGTCCAGCCGCCATATAAATGTATATGTATATATATATATATATATATATATATATATATATATATATATATATATATATATA
>NEWO01000245.1:595964-627812 GCA_003013225.1 Phalaenopsis aphrodite | reverse complement strand
TAATCAGTTTGAAGGGGAATCTATTTATGAAGCATGGGAACGATTTAAAGAACTCTTAAGAAAGTGTCCACACCATGCTATACCAGATTGGTTAATAATTCAAATATTTTATAATGGATTAATTGGTTATCTTAGATCTATTATCGATGCCACTGCTGGTGGTTAATTGATGTCAAAACCATCTCTTGACGCTTATGTTTTAATTGAAGAGATGACTACCAATAATTTTCAATGGCCTTCTAAGAGGGTAAATTTAAAGAAAGTAGCCAACATTCATGAAGCTGATGCATTTACTATGTTAGCAAATCAAGTTGCTGCAATTTCAAGGAAGTTAGACCAATTTGGAATTTATTTTTCTCAACCAATTTCCATGATTGAAGAGAATTCATTAGGCCAAATGGTAGATTCTCAAGCATCATTAGAAACTTTGAATGTCATAAATAATGAGCAGAATAACCCATTTTCCAATTATTATAACCCAGGATGGAAGAACCATCCCAACTTTAACTGGAATAACAATTCGGGTGGTAATAATCATCAATGAGGGAACAACTAAGTAAACCCATTGGTAAATTGGAACAACCAAGGGAATAATATTTATAGATCTACTTATCATCTAGGAATCAACAGTAATACACAACTTAAGGATAAGAAGTTGTCTATAGAAGAAGTGGTGTTACAAATGGGTAGTCGGTTACAAAGTTAAGGAGTATAATTAGAAATATTGAGAATTAACTTGGGTAAGTCACAAGTTCACTAAGTAATAGATCACAAGGAACACTTCCTAGCAATACTGAATCAAATCCAAAAGACCAGAATAAAGAGCAAGTTAAATCCGTACAACTTAGAAGCGGAAGTGAGTTGAAAGGTAGGGTTCAAAAAGAGATTGAAGTAGAGAGAGAAGAAATTGAAGAATCAAAAGAGGTTGCTCCGAAAGATTCTGAAAGACCTATTTCTCTAGTTGATATTGATAGGTTGACTTCAGGTAGCCTGGGGGATTGAGAAAATAAAAGAAGTTTAGTCTGAGCCAATCCCAAAATTGAAATTAGACACCCCACTTCAAGATTTTCATATGCTCATCATGTAGCTTTTCTTTAATAATCTACAAATGCTTATCTAATCCCTTTTATATCATTACAATTTATTTTGAAATGTCAACAAAGCTAATTAGGTTTATTTAGTTTTTAAATTTTTGTTCCTTTACTGCATATTTCTTTTTTAACTGTATAGTTTTTCTTTTCTTTTTATTGCTTTATTTTTTGTAATTTTCTTTCATTCTTTTTTTGTTGCAGTACTTTACTACACAATTGTTCCTTTCCTTTACTGCACTGTACTATAAATGTTCATATGTACTCACACTTTTAATTTTTTCTTTTTTTAGCATGTTTGTATAATACCCTAGGATAGGCCGTTTAAGGCATGATTTTCTTTTTTTATCCTTTTCTTGGGATCAGACGTCGACGTGGTTGAGCGAAGATTCATCTTTGAGCAATGGTCAAGACTACAACAGGAAGCAACAAGAGGAGCTTCAACAAGGCTTTGATAGATTTAAATACCACACCCATAAGATGTTGAGGTTATTTGTTTATTACAATGTAAATCCTCATATTATCTTTTAGGACTTTCTACGATTATATATCGTATGATATAAGTCCTAAACTTTTTAGGATATCGAGGTCATCATTTAATACAACATAAATTCTCTTATTTTCTTAAGATATTTACATATGATATGCAAACATAAGTCGTGATATAAATAACTTGTAGGACTAAAATATCACATAATTTCTCTTTTGAAGATGTTAAACCAAATCATAAGTTAGTTTGAGGTGTCACTGAAGCTTCTTTAGTACCTTCGACATCTCCTACTTTTTGATTCCTTGGATTCCAATAAAATTTTTTCTTACTTTAACCTATCCCATTTGACTTTTCCTATAGGCAAGCGTTGAAACTGAAACTTTGAATTCATGAAGATGGAACCATGATCTTAATCGAGAGTTTTCTTAAGTGACTTTGATTGTCTAAGCTGTAATTAACTATAGGGGCTTGCCTTTATAAGAAATTAAGAACCCGTATTATTCTAAACTCTATCTAATTTATGTATTAGATAGGGGAATTTGTCGGCTATAAAATTCTCAAACAAAAATAGAGTCATAAACTTTTAAGTTTAAATAGTCAAGTCTACCAATAAGTGACACGTTCATGCTTTGAGATGATATATTATTTATGGTATCGAGCTCAACTATTTAAACTATTAGATATATAAGGTCTATTCGGTCTCATTTTTTTCTAAAATAAAAAATACCATTTTCACAAAATTAAAATTACATTATATATTATATTAAATTTAAATTTTAAAATCTTGTTTTTGAAAAAAAAAATTAGCTTACAATTTCTGTCGACTCCGCCGTGGACTATATCTTCAATCCATTTAAATCATGAAGGTTTTACCTTCAAATATCGGTAGTGTGCCCATGTCCCGTATGTGCCTGACTACCACTATTCTGTTGACATGCCTTGCTCATTTCTATCTTAAGTAGTTATTGTTAACTCTCTTTTGATTTTAGAGCCACTGTTTAATCATCCTTAAGCAGAGAGGTTCTAAAATCTTTAAATTTATGTGAGGTGGACCCCTAATATGTGTGGTAGGTTAGGAGTGATGCGTCGAAGCTAGTTTGATACGAAATCTATCTCCTCTTGTCTCGGACTGGGTCCTACAACTCCTACTACTTTTATTTACTAATCATATTTTTTATTTAACTAATTAAGAAATTTAAACAAAGTTTAAAATACATACAAAAAGATTTGTTTGGATAAGTCTCAAAAGAGACACCAAGTTAAACAACTTTATTTGATTCAAGAAATTTGTCCTAAACTGTTGCAGCAATGACAGTAGACATCATGAGTCCAATTTCTAGAAAATTTTCAAATTACAAAAAATGACATCACCAAAATTATTCTTCTCCTTTATCACTGGGATGGGTCTGACTGTGAATATGAGTGAGTTTCCGACAAAGCTGTCATTTGTTTCAGATAGGGATTTGACAACGCCAACATCAAGTTTGGAGACATCACTGTTGCCGTGTTAAAAAACAAGATTTCTAAAACAGTAGAACTAATAATGGAATTTAATCTAAAGTCAACACATGAGTTCCCACCCTTAAAAAGGGCATTAGTTGAGGAAGACTCTATCCCTATTGCAAAATCTGCTATACTTACTAGAAATACTTCCAAGAACACTGTTTCTACTCCCACCGCTTTAGTCACCTCATCTGTCATTATTCCCGCTCAGCTTAAAGGAAAGGGGATTCAGGAAGATAATGAGTATGTTACTGTGAAAGGGTTGAAATTTTTATCATCACCTTCTGTGTTTGAGACAGGATCAAGTTCAAGGTCTGCACCTCTCACTAGAAAGCTAAGGAGTAACAAGGACCGAAAGATAGCTAAAGTTAGGAAAGAAAAAGCTACTGAGATGATTGCCGCCACAACTGCCTTGGATGAGAACAAAGAAGTCAGATTGCCTGAGACCTCTCCTCTATTAAGGGGAAGCACGTTTCATCCACTGTCCACTGCTCTTGATGAGGAAGACATTACGATGATTGCTGCTACACCACCTCGATCTCATAATCACAATAACCAAGTAAAGGCTACAGAATTCATACCGTTAGCTCTAGTTTGTACAATCTTTGAGAGAATGGAAAAGAAGGAAGAGAGTTGTGTTGTCTAGATTCTTAATATGATGGGACGTGCAGTGTCACCCCAAATGAGGAGTTAGATACTGAAAATGGACCAATTCTTTGCACAACCCATAAGAAGGGTTACAAAAGGAGGAGAAGGTTTGCTTCTTTAAACCTCTCGTAGATTTTGTTTGGATGGTTATTGTGCAATTCTCACCTCTCCCACAGTCATTCCGCTATTACCCAAAATTCCAGTTAAACAACATCTGGGAGCCCTTGTTTCTCCTTCTTCTATTATTGCCACTTCTACTATTGTTGCCTCTCCGAGTTCTAAGGGATGAAGTCCAATTAAATCTCATCTCAGACCAAGAGTAAGCTTACCAATTGTACAAGATAAGTTTTTACCTCGTCTAGAGAGGTTAAGGAATAGTGAGAGGTTCTCTGCCATTGTGTCTGCTTTAGACACTAGGATGCCCACCAATTCCTAGCATGTAGATTTCACAAATTAATCACTTGAGCCTAAAATAGTTACAGCTGAGAAGATGTTATGACGACCTAGGGTTGCTAAACCAACATATGCGGAAATACCGGAGATGGAGAATTTTGGGGAAAATTCCCTATGTGAGGTGTACCTACCACAGTTGCTACTGAAGAGATTACTTGTCAGTTATCACTAGTTGATTCAATTAAGGCAAAGTTGGAGAAACTCAGGAAAGACATTAAACAATTTTTTAAAGAGAGAAAAGATGAATTGGATGATGTGGAAGATTTGACCGATTACATGGATAAAGCATTTGTTTAGATAAACATTGTGCAAACTAGAGCATCTTTATCCTTACGAGAAGTGCCAATTGAGGAAAGTGCAACTAAAATACTATAAAAAGTCATTCAGTAAAAGTATGAGCAGATAAAATACATGAAAAATAAAATGGAAGAAATAATGGCTGCCATTATGACATTACAGAGTCAGCCACATTCCTCGAAAGTAGTACCTGATGAGGTAATTCAACCGAATGTTATTCAGATGGATGATAACAAGAAGGAATCTACCTCCGTGAATAAAGAAGAACAACATAAAAAAGATCTTGTTCCAAATCCAATGTCGGAGAAGGATATCAAAGAGTATGATAGAACAATATGTGAGAGAACCTTGACACAATCTAAAAGTGGAATGTCAAGCTTAAAGGGTAGACCCTATCCTAAAAAATTTGATACCGTACAGTATCCCATTGGTTTCGTACAACCTGTGTTTAAATATTTGATGGAATGGGAAATCCTTGACAGGATGTTACACATTTTCGTGCTAGTTGTTGCAACGCGGGAAGAAATGATGCATTACTTTTTTGATAGTTCGTTAGTGGTCTGTCATGAATCGCGTTCGATTGGTATGCAGAATTACCGAACGATTATGTTAAAACATTTACAAAATTATAGAATATCTTTATCAAGAGGTTTGCTGGAGCTTAGCACCGCATCACTGTTAATGATTTGGTGTTTGAGAAAGAAAAAAATGAATGAGACTTTAGTAGAATATATTCTATGCTGGAGGAATCTAAGCATGAAGTGTGAACCTCAGCTTTAAGAACAACACACGATTGAGATATTACTGAAGAGTATTCATGGAGCAGTTGCGTTCCTTCTCATGGGTTTACATTTAAAACTTTTGAAAAATTACTTTGTAAAGCCAAAATTCTTCAGAAAGAAGCAAAGCAACTTGGTTTCATTGAGAAGTTTGAAAAACAGAGATCCACGAAGATTTTTGAGATGTCTGGAACTATTGTGACTATTGATAAGTGTAAGCAAGCACTGGAAATAAAGGTCGAACAATCACCACAAAGCCATCAGCCTTCTTAATAATACCGCTTACAGTCATCCCAGCAAAGATCTTACCAGACAGATAACAGACCAGTCCGAAGCATGACAAAACATTTAAATAAATTATACCCCTTCAAAGATGAGGAAGTTTGCAAAATTTTTTGTAACTTGATTAAGAAGCTAAAATTCAAACTGCCTAAACCTAAGAAACCTGATGAAGTTGATAAGAAGGATAACCCACTGTATTGTCCATATCATAGAATGACTGGGCATACTCTGGAAAACTGCTTTTCTTTTAAGAATTGGCTGGAATATAATCTCACAAGAGGGAACATAATGATCTCCAAAGAGTTTATGAAAGAACCTGGAGAAGGTTCAATCAATACAATTTTGGTTGAGCTTATTATTCCTATCAACCCTTATGCAGTTGATGATGGATGTAACTCAGTTTGGATGAAGTCTTGAAAGAAGATACTAAATTAGATCCAGAGTGCTTTAGTAAAAGCCGTAATTCAGAATCTAGAACCAGCTAAACCAACATTATCAATTACAGTAGAAGAAGACTCGACGAAGAAAATTGAAGAATTCATCAAAAAATTTAAGTGTGAAATGAAATTTGATTGGCCGAGATTAGTTTCCAAGGATTTGGGAGAGAAATATCTCAAACCCCCGACTATTTATGAATTCTTCTTTACTACTCCAGGGGCGCGTAATACTATGAAATTCAATTTTGGCTGCGTTTTGGCTATTTATGTTGATGATGTGATTGATGATAACCAAGCTAAACCTGATGATAATCTCAATCCTCTTAATGATTCTCAAATCGCATAAAATTTTGATACATGTAACGGTAATCTCGGAAAGGATATTGATGTTGATTTAAAAACTGATGCACCCATCTTTGAATTTTATGGATCACCGATTGCAATAGAATTAGAATCTTCAGGTATGGAAGAAGCCTTGGAAGAATTAGTTATTTCAGCTCATTTGGAGGAAATACCTGAATTAATTCAAGACTTAGAAGAGATAACGGAAATAAATTTGAGAAGCAGAAAAGTATTGCCTCTGAGAATGGGTCCAATGGATAAGGAAAACAAGTGGTTGTTTACGATGAACCAACTCCATTAATTGATGAAGTACTTGTTCAGAGAGAGGATGGAGAGCTAAGCAATGAGGTGGACTATAATGTACTAGTCCATCTTAGGAAATTACCTGCTAAGTTGAGTATATATGATGCCCTGATACGATCAAAGGAATCGAGGGAGGCTTTGGTAAAAGTATTGCTTGATCCAAAAATCTATTTAGCTCATCTTGCTAGTACTTCCTTGGATGAGGTTTGTTCACTAAAGCAACAAAAAAAAATAAAATTTACAAATGATGATTTGCTACTTGGTACTGCTGATCATAATTGTCTGTTGTATATTTCTGTCAACATTGATAGCTTAATGCTCTCTAGAGTATTAGTGGATCCAGGAGCATCCATTAATATAATGAGTTTACAAACATTAGCTTACATGGACATAGATGCAAGACAATTGATAGCTAATAAGATGATGTTAAGTGGCTTTAACCAGAAAGGTGAAAGAGCACTTGGATCGATAACATTGCTGATAAAATTGGAGAATTAGTAAGAACTACAAAATTCCACATCATTGACTCTAAGACTTCATTCAATGCTCTCTTAGGTTGACCCTGGATTCATGAGAATTGCTTGGTTCATGATCTCAAATTTTTGTGTATGTAAGGATTTATGAAGTTGACACCACAACACCGCCAAAAACTTGATCCTTATATGAAAAGTAAGTGGTGTAATATATATATAATTATAGGCAAATAATAATGAGATTCTACGCAAGTATATGTATCATTATCAAGTAATAATGGACATACTATTTAAGCCCCAAATATCGATCCCACAGGGAAGGTGTAAGTTAATAATAATAAATTTTAACAGGAAATTTACAGAAAATCAAACGAAATCATTATCACTAATTTCGTATGTTAAAATTTTAACCAAACTAAATTACTTAAATATTAGAAAAAATGGAAATGAAAATTTTGAATAATAATTACTAATCTACTAACTATGTTTATGTAATGAAGATTTTTTATATGAAAAAGCATCATTCCCACTACAATGAAATTTTGGTGAAATGAGATGAGATAAATGTTTTTAATATGTATTGTGCCAAATAGGAGCATTTTTAATTCTTTACCCTCATACAGTGTATAGAAAATCATTGAATAATCTTAGGGTTAGTCCCTAAATCCGTCGCTAGGCTAGGAGGATACTGGTTCCCACTCCAGAGCTCCCACTTCCCTTCACCTGAAGGCTAACTCTCACTTTAGTTTTTAAACACTAAGACTAAATTGGGGATATTAGTCTGTCACCCTAAAGATTCTCCAATTTTACACCCAATAAAGAATATTTCCCTATTTATTTGCACTTAATTGCATGAACGAATTTCTCCCTCATGAAATTAAATATGATCTTCACTTTGTTGTAGAACTCATACTCCATTTTTCGGATCATATGTTTCACAACATATTTTAACAAATCAATTGGCTAGACTGAAAATTAAATAAAGTTTTTTGTTTAAAAATCATCACAATTTATTTTATATTTTAATTATGACACATTCATTTTACCTCTTCATTTCACCATATCTCTGTGTAGGGGGAAAGATAGAGGGAACTACTTAGACTTCATGAGAAAGATATGACATAACACAAATTTCATATATAAAATAAAGTTCATACAACACTAAATAAACAAAAAAACTTATCTAGAACTCTTTCTCAAAACAAATCATTTGTAGCATTTCTTTAGAAATGTAGGAAGAAAAATTCTCTCACTTTTCTCCTTCTCCAACACTATTACGGAAAGTTTCATACTAAATCTCACCACAGAAACTCTAAAGCAGAATCACTAATTGACTCCAATTTTATTGTGGAAAGTAATGATGTGGAGCAAAAAATGAACGTAGATGAGTGGAAAACGTAAAGGAGCAAATTTTCTGATGAAATGCTGCCCCAAATAGTGCCCAAGGTCGGTTCTCCAAGAGGTGCCTCCAAAAACTCTTCAAAAAGTCGTCCAAATACATCGAATCTTCTAAAAACAGGGTCTGTACCACGTTTGGCGCCGCCGTCGCTAGTATGGCACCATCGACGTTGAGTACAAATCTCCAGTATTAAATTATTCTACGTCATCGGTGCTGACCTCGGCGGTGCCGGCTCTAAGTAATTCTTCAAAAACGTCATTTTGACTCTAAATTTCATCCTTTTTGCTTTCTTTTTACTTTATGGCCTAAAAATCAACAAGCTGCAAGAAAACATCAAAATACCTTCCATTAAAGTGCAATATCACCATGAATGAGTATAAAATATGAGTCTTAAAATGCATGTATTTTCGGTTTATCAAGATCCCCCAAACTTATATGTTACTAGTCCTCAAGTAACTTCTCTACTACATAGAAAATATGACTTATGGTAAGGAATTTAACTTTTAGACTTCTATATTTTAGTTTTCTAAATTTAATAGTTTAAACTTAAGAAAAATTCAAAACAACTCCAGTTAATACTAAAGGTGTAAGGATATTCAATAATTAAGTCTAAGTTTTCTGATCTTCTATTTCTTAAAAAAAAAATGCAATTTGTTATATTAACGTTACTTAGGAAATTCATATGAAAAAGAACTTCATAAAACTTCAATATTAATTAAGTTAACATTCAAATAAAAAGTTTAGAAAATGTGTCCAAGTCTTTTTCATTAAGTTGATTCAAGTGAAGCCAATTTTTAATTAAGCATCTCCTTAAGCTTCTCCTCACATCTTTTCTTTTCTTTTTCTTTTTCTTTTCTTTTTCTTTTTTTCATTTTCTTTTCATTTTCTTTTTTTCTTTTCTTTTCTTTTCTTTTCTTTTTCTGAGGATTACTATATCTGGATAGCCTTTAATGATTTTAAACTTCACTATCCTCTTCTTAAAGTTAAAAAAATTTTACATTTCTTCACTTAAAAAATTTATGTTAACTTAAAGATTTCATAAAGTTTAATTCTTTTCTTTTTACATGAACCTCTTTAAGATTTTTAATACTTCAAAAATACAAATTTCTTTTACTAAAAATAGAAAAACATAGTCTTATTCTTTTTTACCAAATATCTTAGCCCCTAGAATTAACCTCTATTATTGAAAATTTTTACTTAAATTTACTATATATTTGGAAACCTAAATATAGTTATCAAAGTTAACTCCTAATACCAAAGGTCATGTTAAATTTAAAATTTTGAAAATATAATTAAGTGGGGACAAATAAAATTAAGTTCTTTTCTAATAATGATATTTCTTCTCCCCCCTAAACTTAAAATTTTTAAAAGATTTTTACATGAAGAACATTAAAAATGAAGGGTAAAAGAAACCATTAAATACATAAGAAAATCATACCTATTGGAGATTCTGATTTTTGAACATAAATTTTGAAATGCTGCAGGTGCTAATATGAAAACTACAAGGTTAAAAACTTTAAATTGTACATAATACATATAAAATTTGTTGAAAAAGAGCTAATCACAATACATAACCAAGTGCTGAAAATAACAATAAAACTAAACTAAATTCTAAAAATGAAAATAGTTTTCTCATTATAGTTTCATATAACATAACAACAGAGTCTCAACAACAACAATACACAAACAATATAATCGCACAATACAAATACATACAAACAAACAAATAAAAAGATCACCATATCTAACTTCTGCTACTGATATGGAGTATATGTAGGGTGAGTAGGGAACTGAACTGTATGGTCACCCCTCAGGTATCTCACTAAAGCATCATCATATTTAAATTTCTGGTGAATCAGATCATCAGTGTGAGCATTTCTAGCCTAAATATTCTGCATCCTATGATCCATCCTCAAAATTTCTCCTTTTTGAATTATCATATGGTCCAACAACTCCCTGTTGCTAGGGTCACTTGAAATAGGCTCAATAAGGGTTCTAGAAGTAGAAGACATATCCTTGTCCTGTCTTCCAAATCTCCACTCAACATGGGACTCATAAGTCTTCATGTTGGCGGGCCCAATGGGTTTCTGAGGCTCAATACTCTCCTCAACAGGTCTGAAATCAACTACTGGATGCTCATAAAGTATGTAAATTAGAGCAGGGTACACCAATACACCAGTGGTCTCTCCAAGAGAAATAGATCAAGTGTTCATATAAATGATAGAGCCTACATTTATATTAATCACTTGCTAAATACAGTAGTTCAGGATGGATCTATCCTTGGTCACTTCACTATGATGATTCATTGGAATCATCCTCCCAGAGATAAAATAGTGTCAGGCTTTAGATACTACATTAAACATAGAAAGGGAAAAGTTAACTTTAACTCCATTTTTTATTTTCCAAGCCCCTTTTTCACTTGTCAGAAATAAAATAACTTCATCTAAAGACTGATCTGTAGCAGAAAAAGAATGATACTAGCATCTATACACATCTTCTAACTAATAAAAGTCATTAATTTTTCTTGGAGTAAACTCCACCCTTTTTCCTTGAACAAAAACAAAATCATCAGAAGCATCAGGAAGGTTGACATAAAATTCCATTACAGTCCCAGCTATCGCATAACCAGTAAAATAGAAGAAGTTTTCCCATTGGCGAGCAATAATCAATCATTCAAGTTCTCACGGATTTTTAAAACCTCGGTCCTGAAATACTTTTTTATTTTCTTGCAAATTATGAAATCAAGCACTGGCTCTAAAGCTAGCAAATCTCTGCTCGTCATATTCTACTTTTCTTTTGTTCGATCTAGGTGTCATAGGAAATCTAGGAAAATATGAAAAATTCCGAATAAATCCAAAAAATTCCGAAAATCAAAATGTAAACTACTTTAAACTTAAATCCACTAAGTAAGAGTTCTTCACCAAAGCATTTTCTCAAAATTTCTCAAAAAAATTCAAAATTTCGGATCTAGTGAATGTGAGAAAAATCTTTGGTGAAAACAAAAATTTTTTACTTTAAAGTGTAGGTCATACCTAGAGAAGATAAATTCTGAAGTTTCTTTGCCTCAAAGTTGACTCAAATTTGCCCAAAATCAAGCCCTAGTTGCAAAACTGAAGGTTGAAGGTGACTTAAGGGGGTAAAAATGGAGGTTTGTGGTGAAAATCATAAATTAAAGGGTTAAGTCGCTGCTCTCAGGTTGAGGGCATCGTCGACACCAATGCCAGCATCGTCAGCATTGAAGGCCCGAAATTCACTAATTTGATTTTTCAAATTTTCAATTTCCTTTCAATTTTCTCCTAAGTTTTTAGTATTTTTAAACAAAAATTTTTATCTAAATTTAGAAATACACATTTCACAAACAATCATTTTCACAAACAACAACAAACTATCTTTTATATGTGAAAATACACTTTTTACAAACATATTTCACAAATTCATACCTATTAAAAAAATAATAATAAATCAGCATCAAAATCAAGCCACAACACTAAATACTGACACAAAACTATACACATAATCAGAGTTCAGAATTCTAAAGCAAAGACAAACCAAATCAAACCTAACCAAATCCATACAATTACACTGAAACACATAAACATTTTTAAGCAAGTAAGGAGTTCACAATCTTTAATCATTCAACCTCATCTTCAGTGCTTTCAAATCCTCTAATATCTGCCATAGATTGGTAATGAACATATAGGTTGAAGAAGGATCGGTACATGAATTGATCTATTAAATTTTCATCGATCCACCCCTTTTCTTTAAACATCCGAACTATTCCTTCTTTAAACGTTCTAGTGTGATCAAAATTTTCTTTCATTCACCAATATAGGTGATAAACAAGGTACTTGAAATCTCCTACAACATTCATAATACTCTGAATTTCTCTTTCAATTTTCTTCAATTTCTTCTTTAAAGCAAGCGATCTTCCAACTGTTGGTGGCATTAATGGAGATGAAGCATGTGAAGAATGATCAATAATAGTATTTAGTGCTTCATTTCCATTACCAACATACTTATCATCAATAGAAATAATAGGCTCCCATGGTAGTAAAACTTTTTCCCAACTTTCATATGGCACTTGGGATTGACTGCAAATCAGAAAAATTGTTGAATGATGTCCAAGTCCATAAATTGGCCTATTCATAATGATTCCCACCATAGATTTAAATATGATTGAACGTATATCAATAAGTTTCTCCATTTGAATGCAGTAGTTTAAAATAACACTCTCCTTGGTGACTCTACTGATCTTCATAGTAAGGAGTAATTTTGCACAAATAAAGAAATGCCATTATTTTGAAATTTGATTAATAAATGAAGTAGGAAAACTAATATATCCTTCATTTCATACTTCCCACATAACAGTTTCATCCATCAGAAAATTATAAATATCTTGCATCAAATCTCATGTAGGAATGAAATTTACATAATGACAGATTGGAACATTTTCTATCATAAGACTCCATCAATTCATTAATCCTCGCAGGAGTAAATGGTACAACCTTACCTCAAATGAAGACAACTCCTTGGGTAGTTCCATGTAGATTTACATAAAACTCCTTCGCTACCGGTATAACAATCGCAGTGATAGTGTAACACAGAAATTTCCATCGCCTTTGCAAAATGTTCTTTTCAACTGGAGCACTTGGATTGATCAACACATGATTAACAAATCCTCATTCCTTGATAAATCTCTTCTTCGTAATAATTTTATCGTATAATTTTTGCGCATCAAAACTAAGAAAATTTCATCTATTAAAAACTTCATACCTCAAATTATTTTTGGAATTAGAAGCCATGGAATCCAAAAATAAGAAGTTTCTAAGCATCCTAGGCAGTTGTTAGCACTTTAAAAACACCTCCCGATAGTTATTATGGAGCGAAATCCCGCCAAAGTCCGCCAAAGAACATAGGAACCATTCAACCATCCTTGGCACAACCGACACTCTTGAGGGGCACTACAAAAGTTAAGATCAATTTACTTGGGCGTCGTCGGCGCCAGTGGCCAAATTTTTGTTATTTTTTTATTTTTCGTTCAATTAAATTTCAACTTTTCTTCCAATACCAATATTAGGCTTAATTTATAATAAATGTAATTGTGTAGGGTTATTATCTACTAATTTATAAGATACTGAACAAACTAAATAGCAATACATAATCATATAAGTATGGGTTGCCTCCCATAAAGCGCTTCGTTTAATAACATCAGACCAACATACCATTTATTTAGTTGGGTTGACTTAACCTTAAAACTTCTTTAAAATGAGGTATGTGCCCTTTATAATAGTGTTTCAAATGATGCCCATTAACTTTAAATCTCATTCCAGTGTTATGGTCTTTAATCACAGCAGTTCAATAATGATAGACTTTAATTACTTTAAATGACTCTAACCATCTAGATTTCAATTTTCATGGAAATAATCTCAATCATGTATTATATAATAAAACTTTTTTCCCAGGTTCAAATTTCTTCTGAATAATCTTTCTATCATGCCATATTTTAATTTTCTCTTTATAGTTTTTTGCATTATCATATGATTCATTTCTAATCTCCTCATGAGTTGCATTAATATTTTCTCATCAACATCTTTTACATTAAAATTAAATTCCTTAATAATCCAAAATGCTTTATGCTCCAATTTTATAGGTAAGTGGCATGTTTTTCCAAATATCAATATGCATGGAGACATTCCTATAGGAGTCTTATAAGCAATTCTATATGCCCATAATGTTGTGTCAAGTCTAGCAGACCATTCTAATTTATAAGAATTTACAACATTTTCTAAAATATGTTTAATTTCATGATTTGATATCTCTGCTAGACCATTAGTTTAAGGATGATAAGTAGTAGAGAATCTATGCATAATATCATTTTTCTTAATTAATTTTTTGATTCTCTTATTCTTGAAATGAGATCCTCCATCAGTAATAATTATTCTCGACATTCTATTATTTGTAAAAATATTTTTAATTAAAAAATTAGAAACACTCTGAGCATCACTTCTAGGTACATCAATAGCTTCAATCCATTTGGACATAAAATCAATAGTAAGTAATATATATAAGTTTCCAAATAAAGGCATAAATGGTCCCATAAAATCTAATCTCCACGCATAAAAAATTTCAACTTCCAATGCGTAATTTAGAGGCATTTCATTTCTTTTAGATATATTTCCTACACAATGACATCTAGCACACGTTTTAATATATTCATTAACATCTTTAAAAATAGTAGGCCAATAAAATTTAGCTTGTAAAATTTTATATGAAGTTCTATTTGTTCTGAAATGTCCTCCAAATTCTAAACCACATCTTTCAATTATCTATTGAGTTTCTTCATAAGGCACACATCTTCTAATAATTAAAGCTTTACATTGTTTATATAAATATGGGTCATCCCAAAAGTAGTCTTTTGAATCATATATAAACTTCTTTAATTGTGGATTTTTTATATTAGGTGGTAGAATATCACTTACAAGATAATTTACTATATCAGCATACCACGGTACATCCATTTTGTCAATACTATATAATTGTTCATCAGGGAAATTCTCTAAAATTTCATTTGCAAAAATACTTAATATTTCTATTTCTGTTCTAGACAAATGATCAACTATTTGATTATCATTTCCCTATCTATCAATCACCGTAAAATCAAACTCTTGTAGTAGAAGTATCCATCTAGTTAATCTTGGTTTAACATCCTTCTTTTGCATTAAATATTTAATAGCAGAATGATCTGTATGCACTATACATTTTGTTCCAATTAAATAAGGTATAAATTTATCAAAAGCATAAACAATAGCTACTAACACTCTTTTTGTAGTAGTTTAACTAATTTGAGCTTCATTTAGAGTCTTGCTAGCATAATATATAACCTTAAAAACTTTGTCGGTGCATTTGTGCTAATACAACCCCAATAGCATAATCACTAGCATCGCACAATATTTCAAATGGTTTTCACAGTTAGGCGGTACTATTATAGGTGCAGTGACTAATATTTTATTTACTAATTCAAATGCTTTTATGCATTATTCATTAAAATCAAATTTTGTATCTTTTTTCTAAAAGTTGGCATAAAGGCTAAGTTATTTTTGAAAATTATTTTATGTAGCGCCTGCAAAAACCAGCTTGTCTTAGAAAACTTCTCACCCCTTTAACACTAGTAGGTGATGGTAATTTTTCTTTAACTTGGAATTTTGCAGGATCTACTTCCATGTCATTTTCAGAAATTTTATGCCCAAGTACGATACCTCATGCAACCATAAATTGACATTTTTCCCAATTTAATACTAAACTGACTTTTTCACATACTTCTAGAACTTTTTCTAAATTATTAAGGCATAATTCAAATGAAGTTTCAAAGACAAAAAAATTGTCCCTAAACACTTCCATTTCATGTTCTATAAAATTACTAAAAATTAACATCATTCATCTTTGAAATGTTGCAGGTGCATTACATAGTCCAAAAGACATTCTACGAAAAGCAAATATTTCATATGGGCTTGTAAATGTTGTTTTCTCTTTATCCTCTGGAGCAATTGGAATTTGGTGATAACTGGTATATCCATCTAAAAAAATAATACTTATTCCCTACCAATCTATCCAACATTTGGTCTAGAAAAGGTAAAGGAAAGTGATCTTTTATGGTGGCCATATTTCATTTTCTATAGTCAACGCAAATTCGCCAACAAGTTATTTGTCTTATTGGTATTAATTCATTTTTTTCATTTTCTTCAACTGTCACTCCTCCTTTCTTCGAAACATAGTGAATTGGGCTTGCCCAAACACTATCTAAAATAAGATATATAATTCCAACATCTAATCATTTTAAAATCTCTTTTTTAACAACTTCTTTCGTTATCGGGTTTAATCTTCTCTGAGGATCAGCTGTAGGTTCATATTGTTCATCTAATAAAATTTTTTACATACAAATTAAATGACTAATTCCTTTAATATCTGCTAAAGTCCATCCAAAAGCTTTTTTATACTTTTTCAACATTTCTATTAACTTTTCTTCCTGAATTTCAGTTAACTCGGAAGATATAATAACATGCGATGTAGATGATTCCCCTAAAAATACATACTTTAAATGGGCAGGTAATATTTTTAATTCAAGTTTAGGTGGTTTAATACTTGAAGGAATATGATTTTAATATCATTTTCCATCAGTACTAACGTTTCAAATTTGCCCTGAATATAATCCAAATCTCCTTCTTTAACTTCATCTTCATTTTCAAAAATTTTTCCTTGCTTAAAAATATCTTGGAATTCTTTTATAAACTGTTCATTACTTAAATACTTAGCTACTTCCATCCTGAAACATTCATTATCTTTTTCTATTGCAAGATATTTCTTAGCTTTTGCTATATTAAATTTTACTTCTTGATCATTAACTTTCATTATTAATTCTCCTTTTTTTACATCTATTACAGCTATTCTATTGCAAGAAATGGTCTCCCTAAAATAATAGGAATCTCTTTATCTTCCTCCATATCCAATACTATAAAGTCTACAGGGAAAAAAATTTTATCCACTTTGACTAGTACATCCTCTATCACTCCTTTTAGATAAGTTAATGATCGGTTAGCTAACTGAAGAGTTACAGTAGTAGGGGAAATTTCTACCAAATCTAAACATTTAAAGATCGATAAGGGCATAAGTTTGATACTCGCTCCTAAATCACATAAAACCTTTCCATAAAACTTTTCACCAATTGCGTAAGGTATAATAAAGCTACCATGATCTTTTAATTTTTCAAGAAGCTTTTTCTAGATAATAGCACTACGCTCTTCACTGAGTGCAACGATTTCATGATCTGTAAACTTCCTTTTTGTATTTAGTACATCCTTCATAAAATTCACAAAGCTTGGAATTCGTTCCAAATCTTCAACAAAAGGAATATTTATCGTTAACTTCTTAAGAATTTCCAAAAATTTTGTAAACTGTTTATCTTTATTCTTTTGCTTCAGTCTTTGAGGAAACAGAGGTAATTGTTTTTCTACAAGAACCTATGTTTTTTCATTTTCCTATTGATCATTTTCCATTTCTTCCTTCTCTTCATCAACTTCAGTTTCTTTTTGGAAACTTGTTTCAATTTCTTTTCCACTTCATAATCGAATAGCTTTAATTTGCACTTTATTTTAATCTTTTGGATTAACTTTCACAGTACTCGAAAGAATTCCAGAAGGTCTGTTACTAAGTGCAGTGGCAATATGTCCTAATTGATTTTCAATATTTTTAATAGCAGCCCCTTGATTCTGTATTTGATTTCCCATATTCAAAATCACTTCCTCCATTGTCAACTTCTTTTCCTTAACTTGTGGGCGAGGATTGGAGTTAAATCCTACAAGATAATAAAAGAAAACTAGGATTTCCTTGATTGCTTAGATTTCCAGATGGATTAACCAAATTATTACAATTATTCAAACTAAAGTTAGGGAGATTTTTCCATCCAGGGTTAAAATAATTAGAATAGGGATTGCTATTTTGATTATTTATAGTGTTTAAAGATTCATAAAATTGTTGAGTATCAATAATCTATCCTAGTGAATTTTTCTCTAATACTGGGGGTATTTGAGAATAGTTCACTCCTATTTGATCAATCTTTTTAGAAATAGCAGCAATTTGAGATGCCAAAATAAACATTACATCAAAGTCATAGTACTGGTTACTCTCTTAAGATTTACCCTTTCAGAGGACCATTTAAAATTGTTAGTAGCCATTTCTTTAAATTAAAGAATATGCTTCATCAAAAGGTGTTGTCATTAATGATCCACCCACAGTAGCATCTATAATGAATCTTAATGATCCTACCAATCCATTGTAAAAGGATTCAATTATTAACCAATTTGGCAAAGCATGGTGTGAACATTTTTTAAGAAGATCCTTAAATCTTTCCCATACTTCATATATCGATTCCTCTTCAAACTGACAAAAAGAAGAAATATCATTTCTAAGCTTAGCTGTTTTTGAGGGTGGAAAATATTTAGCAAAGAATTTTCGTGATAGTTCTCCCCAAGTTCTAACAAATTTGGGTGCTAATGAATTTAACCAAGCCTTGGCTTTATTCCTTAATGAAAAAGGAAAAATTCTAAGCCTAACAACATCATTCGACACTCTGTCATATTTAAATGTAGCACAAATTTCAAGAAAACTAGCAAGATGTAAGTTAGGATCTTAAGTAGGTTATCCTCCAAACTGATTATTTTGTACCATTTGGATAATAGCAGGTTTAACATCAAATGAATTAGCAGTAACATGAGGATTTTGAATAGTTAAATGAAGATCATCGACTGTCAGATTTGCATAATCTTTTAAAGGCCTTTGTCGATTTTCATTTATTGCATTTTCTATATTATTTGCCATTTCTTTCAAATTTTTAGTTTCACTTTGTTGTTTTTGAATTTTTCTGATAGTACATTCTAATTTTGAATTGTAAGGTACAAAATCATTAGATCCAATATTTCGCATAAATAAATAAAGTAAGCAAGGTAAAATTTCATTAAAAATACAATGTTAATTAAATTTCTTTTTTGATTTTTTTTAATATTTTTTTTATGTTTTTATAAATTCGTATGTATATATATATATTATCTACATTTCCTAATTTATCAAAACTATTTAATATAATTAAATTTAACCATTACTTTCCCCTACAACGACGCCAAAAACTTGATCCCGAATTTTTGTGTATGTAAGGATTGATGAAGTTGACACCACTACAACGCCAACAACTTGATCGTTATATGAAAAGTAAGTTGTGTAATATATATATATATATATAATTATAGACAATTAATAATAGGTTTCTACGTAAGTATACGTATCATTATCATGTAATAATAGACTTTCTATTGAAGCCCCAAATATCGATCCCATGGGGATGGTGTAAGTTAGCAATGATAAATTTTAACATGAAATTTATAGAAAATCAAACAAAATCACTGTCACTAATTTTGAATGTTGAGATTTTAACCAAACTAAATTACTTAATTATTAGCAAAATTGGAAATATAAATTTTGTATAATAATTGCTAATCTATTAACTATGTTTATGTAATGAAGATTTCTTATGTGAAAAAGCATCCTTCCTGCTACAATGAAATTCTGGTGAAATGAGATGAGATAAATATTTTTAATATGTAT
The DNA here is from genome assembly GCA_003013225.1 of Phalaenopsis aphrodite. Lineage (NCBI taxonomy): Eukaryota > Viridiplantae > Streptophyta > Magnoliopsida > Asparagales > Orchidaceae > Phalaenopsis > Phalaenopsis aphrodite. The sequence goes on along the minus strand of NEWO01000245.1, from coordinate 608,167 downwards.
TGTGCCAAATAGGAGCAATTTTAATTATCTACCCTGATACAGTGCATAGAAAATCATTGACAAATCTTAGGTTTAGTCCCTAAATCCGTGGCCAGGCTAGGAGGACACTGGCGCCCACTCAAGAGCTCCCACTTCCTTTCACCTGAAGGCCAACTCTCGCTTTAGTTTTTAAACGTTAAGAACAAATTGGGGATTTTAGTCTGCACCTTAAAGATTCTCCAATTTTACACGCAACAAAAAATATTTCTCCTTCATGAAATCAAATGTGATCCTCACTCTGTTGTAGAACTCATACTTCATATTGACATCAACCTTTTATAGAATATTTGCAAATAGGAAAGTTGTCGGATGATAAGTCAGCAGTACATCAGATAAAGAAAATAGCCTCGTTGTACGCTTTAATATATAATTTCCTTTACCGAAGATCTTTGGACCAAATGTGGTTAAAATGCTTGAATGGTTCAGAAGCTCAAGAAATCATTAACGAGGTACATTTCGGACTTTGTGTAGCCCATCAGTCATGACCTAAAATGAAGATGAAAATCAAAAGGCTAAGATAGTACTAGCCTACGATGATAACCGACAGTATGAGGATTGCCAAAAGTTGTCATTAATGTCAAGTACACAGAGTGGTTTGGCGTCAACCTCTGAATGTGCTACACCCAACAATTGTGTCATGGTCATTTGAGTGTTGGGGTACAAATATAGTGGGTCCTAAAAATCCTCCATCTTTGAAGGGACATCAGATCATGCTCATTGCAACGGACTATTTCTCAATATGGGCAGAGAAAGTACCTCTCCGGGAAGTGAAGAGACATGATGTTCTGCAGTTTTTCAAAAATCAAGTTGTCTATCATTTTGGGGTACCACACAGAATCATCTCAGATAATGGGTCTGCATTCGAAAATACAAAAATCAATAACATCGTCAGATAACATGGTCTCTTCTTGTTTCACTTACTTTTGAGGTCAAGTCCACTTTAACTCTGTAATAAATCCTAAGACCACATGTGACATTTCTTCGACTAGTCTCAGTTCTGATATAAATTCCCCAATGGTATTCCGAGTTGGCTTGGTCTCTTTCTTTTTCACTTAGGTTTGAGAAGAAGTCCACTTCGACTCTGTAATAAATCCTTAAACCACATATAACATTTCCTTGACTAGTCTTAGTTCAGATATAAATTCACCAGCAGTATTCCGAGTTAGACTAATCTCTTCATGTTTCACTTAGGTTTGAGGAGAAGTCCAGTTTGACTCCGTACTAAATCCTAAGACCACAGACAACATTTCTTTGACTAGTCTAAGTTGGGATATAACTTCCCCAACAGTATTCCGAGTTGGCCTAGTCTCTTCCTGTTTTTATTAGGTTTTAGGAGAAGTCCACTTCGACTCTGTAATAAATCCTAAAACCACAGAGAATATTTACTTGACTAGTCTCAGTTTGGATATAACTTTGCCAGTGGTATTTCAAGTTGGATTGCTCTCTTCCTGTTTTCTTTAGGTTTGAGGAGAAGTCCACTTTGACTCCGTACTAAATCCTAAGATCATAGGTGACATTTCTTTGACTAGTCTGAGTTCAAATATAACTTCCCCAGCGGTATTCCGAGTTGGCCTGGTCTCTTCTCGTTTTTCTTAGGTTTGAGGAGAAGTCCACTTTGACTCTGTAATAAATTTTAAGACCACTGGTGACATTTCTTCGACTAGTTTTAGTTTGAATATGAATTCCCAAGTGGTATTCTTAGTTGGCTTGGTCTCTTCCTATTTCTCTTAGGTTTGAGGAAAAGTCCACTTTGAATCTTTAATAAATCTTAAGACCACATGCGACATTTCTTCAACTAGTCTCAATTCAGATATAACTTCCCTTGCGGTATTTTGAGTTGGCCTGGTCTCTTCCTATATCACTTAGGTTGGAGGAGAAGTCTGCTTCGACTCTAAAATAAATCGTAAGACACAAACGACATTTGTTCGACTAGTTTTAGTTTTGATTTAACTTCCCCAACGGTATTCCGAATCAGCATGGTTTTTTTATTTTTCACTTAAGTTGGAGGAGAAGTCCACTTCGACTCTGTTATAAATCCTAATACAACATACGACATTTGTTTGACTAATTTCAGTTTGTATTAACTTCCTCAGCTGTATTCTAAATTGTCTTGCTCTTTTTTTTAGGAGAAGTTTGCTTCAACTCTGTAATAAATGCTAATACAACATATGGCATTTGTTCTATTAGTTTTAGTTCAGATGTGACTTCCTCAACGGTATTCCGAATTGGCCTGGTATTTTTCTATTTCACTTAGATTGGAGGAGAAGTTTGCTTCAGCTTTGTAATAAATCTTAAAGCCACATGCGACATTTCTTTGTGTAGCTTGAGTTCAAATATAACTTCCCTAGCAGCATTCCGAGTTGGCCTGGTCTCTTCCTATTTCACTTATTTTCTCTACATTCTTCGGGACTAGGGTAATATTTTTGAATCCTTTCTCTGTAAATTCTTTGATATCATAGCTGCATTTTCTATTTTTCCTCTGCACATACTTTGAAAATCTATATCTGAATTTGAAAATCAAATCCATGATAGTGGTTTGAAAATTATGCCAATCCCCAGCAAAAATCCTACATCACCCCAATTTAAATTCAACATTTGATTTATCCCAAGTATGGTTACTTGGACATTCTTTCAAGGTGTTGTTGATCATTTCAGTCAACACCAATAGGTGTGTCATGGTTATGTAGAACACCACACCTATTGGGGGTCCATTTGTTGACCTCGTTTTGAGGTATTCTTTTCCCTTCCCTATATACCATAGGATCTAGCCTTAGGATTTCTCTATTTTTACTCTCCCAGAGAACTAGACTGGGATCTGCACCACTTAAAATTTTGAGCTACTTCTTTGTTTTTTGAAGTTTCATATGGGAAGTTTTAGAATCTCAACATTCAGCAGAGTCGATTGAAAAATCAACATATTGAAGTTCAAATTGAATTCCTAAAGAAATTTGAAAGACCTAAGTGGACACCATGATGTGTGCGACGTTTGACATGCTACCCCAAGCTATGTATTTGACTTTGGTTGTCACTTATGTGAGGACTGGTCAATATTTTTATTATATTCGTTGAACGCTTCCGATAGGAACAAAATAATTTTGTTTTTCATGAAGCACACAAACTGAGGTTAATTTGGCACGATCATCGATGAATTTATCCAGATGACCTGTATAATGAAATGGACCACGCCGTCATGTCCAGAAAGTCGATTTTAGCCAGGGAGGACACCCATTTTTTTGGGGCGCCACGTACGAATGAGTTGAAAAAAAATTAATATTTTCTTTTAATAAAAAATAATAAAATCTTTTAATATAAAAGTGTTTTAAAATCCCTAAACTTAATCCCCCTTAAGTGTGCCTCCCCTTCTCTTCTTAGGATTGAATCGTGCCCTAGCTCCCTTTTTCCTCTCGGCCGAGCAGCAAAGCCCCCTTTTTGGTTTCTCTAGTCACCACCCTCCTCTCCGGTTGCAACTGACCTTAGTCTCCGGTCATAACTGCTGGTCATTTTTTTTTGTAATAGCTTTTCCCATGTACTGAAATTGATAGCCCTCTTATTCTTAAGTTTGGGTGTTTTTCTTACCGTGAGCCCCATATCCTCTCAATGACTATAAATACTCTTTTAAGGGGAGCATTTTGGGAGTAGTATTTTTTTTGGAGATTTTTGGGAGACAAATTGTGAGAGCTTATTCTCTGTTGGAAACTTCTATCTCGTGGTTTTTCTCACTCTTTCTCGTTTTTGAGTTAGCAAGAAGCTGAGGTCAGATTCTGTTTACTTCTAGAATCTGATTATGGAAAATTAGTGAAATAGATAAACATTTCAACCTTTCTTATATCAATTATAACAGATGATTTGAAGTAGTTACCTTCTTTAACACCATGGAGTTTATTTCAAATCAATATGAAATTCTGACTGAGTTTCTGGATTAGCTGTCAATGCGATATCTTCTTTTGGATTATGGGATGATGGTTCAACTGGAATTAATATGTTAGTTTGATTATTACTTTGATGAAGAAATAAATCTCTCTTATGAATATCTATTATATGGCTCATTTGCTTATTCATGTTGAATGGTAAATCAGTAGACCCACATTAGATTGGAATTATTACTGCATTAAGAATTTACTTTGGTGGCTCTCTTTTCTTGCTCTTTAAACTACTACTCTTATTCAAATGCATGTTTGTAGTTTGCTCTAATAGTTTGAGAAATCAGTATTGGGGATGGTTTTTGCTCTTCTTGCTGCTCCTTGTTTAAACATATGTTGGAGATTATTCTTTTAGTTTTGAATAATTGTTTGGGGCATAGTTCCTGCTCCTCTTGGTGTCCCTTGTTCTAACATATGTTGTAGATTATTCTTTTTGTTTTGAATAACTATTTGGGGCTTAGTTCCAGCTCTTCTTGTTGTCCCTTGTTTGAACATATGTTGGAGATTATTTCTGGTTTTGAATAATTAATTCTGGAGCTTAATCCTTGCTCTTCTTGCTACCTTTTGTTCGGATACATAATTAAAAATCATTTCTAGTTTTGAAAGTTGCTTTAATAGCTTGGGTTTGCTATTACTGCTCCTACTTGGATATACATTGGAATTACTTAGTGTTTTGGATTGTTGTTTTAGTGTCTCTTGTAATGGCCCAATTTTATCTCCTTTACTGGGCTTGGTTCTGTTCTCTGATGGCTCAATTTTGCCCCTCCTTTGGTGGCTCGATTTCATTTTTTTTATGGCTCATTTTTTTTCTCCTTTAATTGCTCAGTATTTAGGTTCCTACTAAGCTCAATTTTTGTTTAGTGGTGGCTTGGGTATCTCCCCTTGTTGGGTTCAGTTTTGTTTAATGGTGGCTTGGGTTTTGTCCCCTTGCTGGGCTCAAATTTGTTTAATGGTGACTTAGGTTTTGCCTCTTTGCTAGGCTTGGTTTTTTTTATGATGGCTTGGTTTTGGCCACCTGTTGTATTTGATTCTACCCTTTGGCTCTCCTTCATTCATGAGAGATGTCAAGTGGTGGCTTGTGATTTAGCCCCTTGTTGGGTTCGGTTTTCCTTGCTGCCTGAAAAATTTACTGGTATGCATGTAAATCTATTGTCATTCTTTAGTGGTTATTTAACTTGGTGATCATTGCGATCATGTTAAAACTGAATTTCCAAGAGTAATATAAGTTGAAATTTTGGAGGAATACCTATTTAACCTATTTAATCCCTAGAGTATTGCTAGAATTGGCTTTCTGGTTACATAAATCCCATGGGCTTGAATTAGGTAATATAATAATAAAAGCATATTTCTCATTGGAAAATTGATAAAGTATACAATGATCACATTTACAGGTTTAAAGTTTGAACTTAAAGGTGGAAGATGGATGTTATGGAAATATTTAGATGTTTATTTCTTCATACTTCTTGATATGAAATATGTAAGGTTTTGTTGGATGAGCATATGAAATATCGAGGTGGTATATTAGTTCGAGATGTGAGGCAACAGGCAATGATGCAAAGAACCACTGATTAGCTTTTCTTATAGCTGAAAAATATAAAATCAATATTCAATTAGTGAGAAGTCCTTTCACTTCCTTAAGTCATTGGTAGCTTTAACCCTCTTCAAAAGGTTTAAGAACTGTTTGTTAGAAAAGAATAAATACCACAAAGCATACACAGATACTACACTTGCAAAAGAGCAGATACTACATCCACAAAATGATAGGTACCACATTCATGAAATAATAAGCACTACGCCATAAATACTACACATTGATTAGTATATATATACACTTGATGAAAAAAGCATATACACTCCATAGATCATATAATACATTTCATACACAACACATAGATACAATACATTCCCTTAATTGATAAGTCTAGATATTACACAACAAATACCTCAATACACAATAGGCACTACATAATAAACACTACACATCACACCCTATATGACAAATACTACATTTGTAATGCATCAGATATAGGTGCACCACACCTTGATAAGTTCAAATATTATTTGATCCACCCATCCATTAAAAGATAGGGTTTAGGACTACATGACTATAGGGATGATTTGTTGGTGACCTTTAGTTGATATTGATAGGTTAACTTCAGGTAGCCTGGGGGACTGAGAAAATAAAAGAAGTCTATTCTAATCCTATCCCCAAATTGAAATCTGATACCCCACTTCGAGATTTTCATATGCTCATCATTTAGCTTTTCTTTCATAATCTACAAATGCTTATCTAATCCCATCTATATCATTGCAGTATATTTTGAAATGTCAATAGAGCTAATCAGGTATATTTAGTTGTTTCAGTTTTGTTCCTTTACTGCACATTTCTTTTTTTACTGCAAAGTTTTTCATTTCCTTATAGTGCTTTATTTTTTGTAATTTTCTTTCAGTCTTTTTCTGCTAAAGTACTTTACTACACAGTTGTTCCTTTCCACCATTGTACTGTACTATATATGTTTACATTTACTCACACTTTTAATTATTATTTTTTTAGCATGTTTGCATAATACCTTAGGATAAGCCGTTTGAGGCATGGTTTTCTTTTTTGTATCCTTTTCTTGAAATGAGGTGTCGACGTGGTCGAGGGAAGATTCATCTTCGAGCAACGGTCAAGACTATAACATGAAGCGGCAGAAAAAGCTTCAGCTACACTTTAATAGATTTGAATAACACACCTATAGGATGTCGAGGTTGTTCACTTAATACGACGTGAATCCTCATATTATCTTATAGGACTTTCTAAGATTTTATATCGTACGATATAAGTCCTAAACCATTTAGGATTCTGAAGTCATCGTTCGATACAACATAAATCCTTCTATTTTCTCATGATATTTTCATATGATTTGCAAACATAAGTCCTGAATATCTAAATTACTTGCAGGATTGAAATATAACATAATTTCCCTTTCAAAGATGTAACACCAAATCATAGATTAGTTTGAGGTGTCACTAAAGCTTCTTCAGTATCTTCAACATGTCCTACTTTTTGCTTCTTTGGATTCCAAAAATAATTGTTCTTACTTCAACAAATCCCACTTGACTTTTCTTATAAGCAATCGTGGAAACCTAAATGTTGAATTCTTGAAGACAGAACCCTATCTTAATCAAAAGTCTTCCTAGGTGACTTCGGTTTTCTAAGATGTAATTAATAATAGTGGCCTGCTTTTATAGAGAATTAAGAACCTAGATTAATCTAAACCCTATCTAATCTATGTATTAGATAGAGGAATTTGTCGGTCATAAAATTCACAGACCAAAATAGAGTCATAAGATTTTAAATTTAAATAGTCAAGCCTACCACTAAGCGACACGTTCATCCTTTGAGATTGTATATCTTTTATGATATCGAACTCAGCTATTTAAATTATTAGATATATAAGGTATATCCGGTCTCATTATTTTCCAAAATAAAAAAAATACCATTTTCACAAAATTAAAATTAAATTATATATTATATTAAATTTAAATTTTAAAATCTTATTTTCACAAAATCTTATTTTCATAAAATTAGCCGACATACCACGACGTTTTATGACTCTCTTGGAGCCCTCTTAGCCCATGTCAATGACAAGGGTAAAGCAAATGCACTATACTACTTGAGTTGGCGTTTAATAGCAATAGAGATGAAGTATCTATCTATTAAGAAGCATTTTATAGATTTAATTTTTGCCGCCTAAAAGCTTAGGAACTTCATGCTTTCTCATAAATTTACCCTCATATCGAGAGTTAATTCATTGTAATATTTAATGACCCGACCAACACGTTTCGGATGTCTAGCAAGATGGTTGATGGTTTTGTTGCAATTCAATATAACTTTTGTTCCCCTCCGTACTATCAAGGGACAATATTTAGCAAATTTTCTCGTTGCACACCCACTTCCAGCTGGGTACCCAATCAACCATGAACAACCAGATGAGGAAATACTGTAAAAAAAAAATCGTTGAGTGCCAGACATTAGGAAATGTAATTTGTTGGAGCCTTTTTAGCTAGGAAAGATAAAGGATCAGAATTTGTTATACCGGGCAAAACAAGGATTGGTCAGATTTTAATCACACCAGATAAAGTTATGTTGAGATTCTCCTACCTTCTAATAGAGCCATGTACAAAAAACGAAGCAGAATATGAAGTGTTAATCACCGGGTTAGAGTTGGCAATCTCGATAGATATAAGAGACGTCACCGTCTATGGCGATTCTCAACTCTTCATTCGACAAGTCACTGGGGAAAATAAGATTTTGAAGCTGAAACTAGTAGATTACCACCAGTACACAAAGAAGCTGCTCGAACAGATCCTTAATGTGACTCTATATAGGATTCCTCAGGGAGATAATGCCTATGCCGACGCTCTAGCAAAACTTGCTATGAAGGTGGCATGTCTATCAGAGGATTCCATTGATATTATAATAGAAGTAAAATGAATAATGTCTCGTGTTGACCTCAATATTCTACATAAGCTCAAAAAAGAAGAAGGAATGAAAATTGCATTTACTGACATTAATGAAGATTTGCAGAAGCCATTAATAGAATATTTGCAAACTAGAATGTTGTCAGAGGATAAGTTTGAGGCATATTACATCATAGGAACAACTATGTCATATGCCCTAGTAGAAGATGTTCTCTACAGGAGATCATTCGATCAGATGCGGTTGAGATGTCTGAGCAGGGCAGAAGCACAAAATTTTATCAAAGAAGTACGTGTCGAATTATGTGGTGCTTACCAGTCGGGGCCTAAGATGACGATGAAGATTAAAAGACTCAGATATTATTAGCCAACAATGATATTTGATTGCATGAATACAGCTAGAAGGTGTCACCTTTGTCAATTGCATGAGGTGGTCTTACACCAACCTCCGAATGCGCTACACCCAACTGTTACCTCATGGCCATTTGAGTGTTGGGGCAAGACAGAATTGGTCCCATAGACCATCCATTCTCTAAGGGACATAGATTTATTCTCACCGCTATAGATTAATTCTATAAATGGGCAGAGGTAGTGTCATTACGATAGGTTACAACACAATATGTTTTTCAATTCTTCAAGACCAACATAGTCTAAAATTTTGGTGTTCCACCCATAGTAATTTTCAACAATGGGATAGCCTTCAGGAGCACAAAGATCAATAATTTTGGTAAACGACATGGGATAGATTGGAGATAATCTACAATCTACTGTCCTAGGGTTAATCGCTTAATCGAGGTTTTTAACAAAACACTCGTGCAGCTTCTAAAGAAGACACTGGACTAAAATAAAAGAGATTGGAATAACAAACAATTAGAAACTTTGTGAGCATATTAGACGATGTTGAGTACTCCCACTCAATGTACACGCTACGCACTTGTGTACATATCCGAGGCCATACTACCTCTAGAGATTCAGACGCCGTCTCTCAGAGTTGACATTGCCAACCAAATCATAACTGAAGAAAGTGCAAAACTCAAACTTGAGGAATTAGAAAATCTTGAGAGAAAACAACTGGAAGCACAACAGCACCAAGTAAAGATGGTGCAGGGCCATGATAAATTTGTCCGCCTGAGGACGTTTAAAGTCGGTGATCTTGTCCTAGATCTCAAAAGACCTATTCTTACACACCGTATGTTAGGTGGAAAATTGAACCAACATGGGAGGGACCATTTGTCATAGAAGAAGTTTACTTAGGAGGATCTTACCAACTGGTGGATTTTTGGGACAAAAGACCTATGTTGTCGGTCAATGACCGCAACTTGAAGATATATTACCCAACGTGACACTGCTTGAAATCAACATTTGCTTTTAAATTTTTAATTATTCTGGGGTTATTTATTTGTCCAAGAATTTGTGACAAGGTCCAAAAATTATGTAATAAATTAACCTCAATAAAATGAAAAAAATTTTGCGTTTACCCATTTTGTTTGTCGTTGTTTCCATTTTTTCTATTTTTAATTTCAAAATCTAATTAAATTAAAAAAACAAATTGAATAAATCAAATTTGTAAATAATAAAAAAATTATTGTTTAATAAGTGTTTTGTTCTTGTTCTTGTTAACGATGAATGTCAGCGCACTGGTGTTTTTTTGTCTTCAGCAGAAGAAATATCGGGACGCAAGGTGATTTTCTCCTTTCGAGATGGCCTCAATCTTGCATTGAATGAAGGGAGGGTTGCTCAGGGTGGTATTGTATACATGGACTTAGACTTCAATCAAGTCAATGTGGAATATGAGAATCCCCTAATGGACGTTGTCAGTCACCGAGAAAAGGAAGGATTGCCATCTCTACTAAAGATGGGCACCAGAGAGGACTCCTCACGGAAGAGAAAGAATATGATCACTCAGCAACAATATCCAGTTGAAGGAACCAGTTGCCTACAATTCTTGATAATTGTTACAACAAGGAATTTGGTAGGGCCAATGAGGAGAGATTGTCGGATGCACCGCTCAGAAGAATGCAACGTTGCAGCATCAGAAATGGACGACAAAAACAAGCAGTAGTTTTGATCACCCCTATTCCTGAGGGGAACATTTAAGAGCCATGTATGAGGGAGACCTCTTCTAGCCCACCTGATACAGAGGATGAGTTGGTGTCATCCATAGAGCTAATGTAGACAAAAGTGCCCCACGATTCCTATAAAGGTTGCCCACTATGCAATGTCGAAATCCCTGTAGGAGCATTTGTTGAATGTCCAAGATGTCATATTCTACACTTGGATTGCAAGTTTTCTCAGAAAATGATGAGAAGAGAATTTTAGTTTATGTATTTGACCTGAGGGACATAGGTCGAGCTAGTTTTCTGAGACCGAGAACATATTTAGAGCCACAGAAATGGATGCACGAGAAAGGAAGAATAACCATTCAATGTGGTTGTTGCTAGAACTTTACTGAAGATAGGCAAGGGAACCCCCCTAGAATCTTAAGATATGATGAGGTGGATCCAATGCCCTATGAAATAAAAGGAATGGTCAAGAGGCTAATTCAATGAAGTGTACCACCACCATATTGCATCCCAAATAGTTGCATAATCAATATTTCAGAGAAGAGGGATTGTATCCCTCCCCATAATGACCACGATGACTTCCTCAGACCTTTTTGTACAGTGTCTTTCAAGAGCAGGAGCAATATACTCTTCGAAAAAGAAATAAACATCATTGACCCCAGAGAATTCAGAGGGTCCATTGAGACTCCATTGTCGACGGGCTCAGTGCTAGTTTTGAAAGGAAATAGAGCGAATTTGGCTAAACACTGCATCTTGAGGGTGCAATATCTCAGAGTTTCTATAACTTTAAGAAGAATGCGAGATGACAAGATACTACGGGGGTTCCATAGGGACCCAGAATTGAAAGAACTATAATCTTATGAACTATGAGCAGGTTGCATATCTAAGTACACAGAAAGGGAGTTTTTGTCCTGGAGCGTGGCTTAGTAAGTTAGCTTGATCAGGAGCTCACCCCTTCGAAGATGAACAGTCAGTTAGCACCTTTTTGTACTATATTTTGATGTAGCAGATATGATTAGACATGTATCAAATGTGTTCATTTTATGATATGTATTCAGTATATGGTATTTCTGATGTGTTCAACATGTTGTCTTTTGATGCTTAAGCATGTACTCAGTCTATAACTCATATCTGTAACTCATATTTGAAGTAGATTAATGAAATTTCTTTCAAGTTTCAACTTTCTTTTGAAATTTCCCTCTTCGTACGATTGATGAAGTGCCACAGAACCATACGATAGTTTTAAATTATAATGAACAAAGAATGACACAACAAGTGCCAGATATTAAAATTTAAAATATATTTTTTTTTAAAATCAACTATGTTGATAATTAAATATGATAAAAATAAATAGAAAGGAAAACTATAAATTTCTTGAGTTTGTTTTTCTCAAGTTTGAGATTACTTACTCTTTGCTTGTGCAACGTGACTATCTTGGTCTGCACTAGTTTTTTTTCATCTCCCCACAAAATTGGACATTCTGGACAAAATTTCAAAAATTTTTCTCACCAATTTTGATCTCCAGATAACACATATTCATGAGCTAAACACCACAAATTCCCTACACTATGCTCATATTGTTCTCGGGTCAGTACTGATACTCTGATTCCTTCTGCTACCTCTGGGTTGGATCTAAGTCCTTGAGCATTCCTTCCTAATGTCGTGATATATTCCCAATCAACTCTTGAGTTGGATCGGAGTCCTTGTGCTTTCCTTC
>NEWO01000245.1:524529-595022 GCA_003013225.1 Phalaenopsis aphrodite | reverse complement strand
ATCTACTTCCACATTGCTTAGCAGTAATATCAACCTTTGAGGAAAAGGATACAAAAATCTGCTTCCACATTGCTTTGCAATAATATTAACCTTCAAGGAAGAGGATACATACATCTGCTTCAACATTGCTATGCAATAATATCAGCCTTTGGGGAAGAGGATACAGGCATCTTCTTCCACATTGGTTTACAATAATATTAACCTTCGGGGAAGAGGATAGAGACATCCGCTTCCACATTACTTTGCAGTAATATCAACCTTCTGGGGAGAGGATACATACATCTACTTTCATATTGCTTTGCAATAATATCAACCTTCGGGGAAAAGGATATAGACATTTGCTTCCATAATGTTTTGCAATAATATTAACCTTTAGGAAAGAGGATACAAACATTTGCTTTGACATTGCTTATAAGTAATATCAACATTCGGGGAAGAGGATACAAACATCAACCTCCATTTTGCTTTACAATAATATCAACCTTGAGAGAAGAGGAATCTGCTTCCACATTGCTTAGTCGTAATATCAACTTTTGGGGAAGAGGATACAGACATCCGCTTCCACATTGCTTAGTAATAATATCAATTTTAGAGGAAAACAATACAGACATCCGATTTCACAATGTTTTACAATGATCCATATATCAAACTTTTGGGGTTAAGGGAATAAGCCCTTTGATTAATTCAAGGCATCCCCTCCCATTCTTCGAGATCAGTCTAAGACCACCTTAAATGTATTAGGGCATTCAATTCTCTTTCTAAAATTGATACCCGCAATTCAACTCTCATTTTTGGGCCAACAACTGAATCCTAACTCTCATCCTCCATTATACTCGAAACTTGATAATTGGAAATTCACCCTTTAATCTCCAACGGGAGTTCTGATTTCTTCCCCAGTGGAAAATAATTCTCACTAATCTACTCTTTATTCTAGGTTTGTTGACTTGAATAATTTATGTTGGTTTTGTTGATCTCGTCGGTCAAGGCCAATATGTGCGGTGTGCTTGCCCGACACACAACACCTAATGGGGTTCCATTTGTTGACCTCATTTTTGGTCGAGGTCTAGCTTTTTCCTCTTAAGTAGCCTGGGGTGTAGCCATAGGACTTTCATTTTGACTATTCTGAGAGGACTAGCAAAAGAACCCTTACCATTAGAAATTCTAAACTCTTTTTTGCTTAACTTGAATTTCCACATATTTATCTTAACCTTTAGTACTTAATAGGTGGGGTCAGTATGGGGGAACTCAAGGAGTGTCACCTACAGGATGGTCAGACCATAGGACTAACCTTGGGTGATCTGATGATGACTGAAATGGCTTGCACACATTACACTCTTTCACATACCCCAAATGGTAAAATCCCTTAGTTTGGTCTCCTGACTCCTTTTGGAAAGATGATATGGATGGACCTACGCCCCTAGTATTTGGCTAAGAGGGTTAAAGGCAGCATATTAAGCAATCAAATGAATCCTCATATGACTTCTATTGGTCTGGTATGGCATCATGGCTTGTTTGCCAATTTTGGCCCAAAATCACCAAATTTCCAAAATACCGCTACAACCCTAATTTTTGCCAAAAAATCCCAAAATTACCCAAAATACCTAAATTTGGTCAAAAATCAACTCAAACCACTCACTAAGACCTAAATTGACTAAAATTCACCAAAATCACTCAATTCCCAAAATACCCACAAAATTGCCAAAATTACCAAAATGCCCCACATGACCTAAAAATTCCAAACATTCCTAAAAATTCAAAAATCAACACAAATATTCCCAATTTCAAATTTTTATCATAAATTTCATATACTTTGACCAAGTTTAGCTAGTTTGACCAAAATCCCCAATTTTCCCTTAGCCCAAATGTCCCAAAATTAACCCCAATTTTGGCATAATTGACCCCAACCTTGCCTATTTTAATTCTAAACAAAAATTCATCATCCCCAATCCCAATCTGAAGAAAATTCAAGCCCAATTTGACCCAATTTCAAGCCTAGTTTCACCTAAATCAAAAGCCCCAATTTTGACCATATTAAATTTCCTAAATTAACCTCCCAATTTAATTCAAACCCACTTGAAATTCTTCTAAAGACATCATGACATATTACTACACCAAACTCAACATTTAATTATCTCAAATTTTAGCCCAAATTCAATTTCAACTTTAAAAGCCCAAATTCTTAAGTCATTCTAAAAAGCCCAAATTCAATTAAAAGCCAACATGATGAATTTTATCCCCATCATCCATTCAATAAAAATCATTCCCTTAGTTCTAAATCCATAATAAAATCATTCCAAATCAAGAATCATGCCAAACTTCACTAAATATACCGAGTAAAATTAAAATCCCTTCTCATGAAAATTAGCTAAGCCAAAAGGAAGCAGTGAAGTCACTCCTAAGCCATAGGTGAGCCATGAGAGCCATGCCACATCACCATACTATTAGTGGTAAGAGGCCAAGCTACTTTCAAATATCCTTAAGATTCTTTTAACCCTTCCCATGAATCACCTATTCCCCTAAGTTAACAAAATCACTTGGATAGGGACCTTAATAATGATTAAGCTGAACCATTTGATTTCCCTCAGCATTCAAGCTATCCTTGGTGAGTGAACTGATACACTAAAATATATGATTTTTTAAATTATTTTTTATACTCATTTTTTGCTGATATTGCATTTAAATGGGAGGTATTTTTCATATTTTTTTACAGGTTGTTGATTTTTAGGACTTAGAGCAAAAAAGAAGCAAAAAGGATGAAATTTGGAGACAAAATGAAGAACATGAAAATTTGTTCAGCGCCGATGACACCAGAGTGGGCACCGACAGTGCCATTTAACAGAGAGTAGTGAATTAATTAAAATACCACTAGCGCAGATAGTGTCAGAATGGGCATCGACGACGCCAGTGTCGGTGCAAATTAAATTTCTAGAAGATTCGACGAATTTGGACGCTTTTTGAAACATTTTTTGATGCACCTATTGGAGAACCAACTCTAGACTTTATTTGGGGCCAAAATTGATCATAAATGTGACTCTTTCTGACTTCTCATCGTCATAAATTCAACCTCTTATGTACCACACACTCTTCCATTTCATTCTAACATCATTTAGAGTCCTTTATTCTTATAATTTAGAGTTTTTGTGGTGAGATTAAATGTGAATTCTTCTCGAAGAGTTGTTAGAGAAGGAGAAAAGTGAGAGATTTCTTCTCCCTACATTTCTTAGGAAAGGCTACAAGGGATTTGCTTTGAGAAAGAGTTTCAGATAAGTGTTCTTTGTTTAATAGTGCTGTATGAACTTTCTTTTATATATGAAATTTGTGTTTTGTTGTATCTTTCTTATGAAGTCTAAGTAGTTTCCTTTATATTTCTCCATACTTTGATATATGGTGAAATGAAGAGATAATATGGACGTGCCAATGTTAAAATATAAAATAAATTATGATGGTTTTTCAACTCTAAACTTAATTTACTTTTTGATATGCCCAATTGAATGGATAAAATTTATTGTGAAACATATGATCCGAGAAATAGAGTTTGAGTTCTACAACAGAGTGAGGATCGCATTTAATTCCATGAAGGAGAATTTTGTTCATGGAATTAAGTGCAAATAAATAGGGAAATATACATTTTTGGGTGTAGAATTGGAGATTTTAGGGTGACAGGCTAAGAATCCCCAATTCGGTCTCAGTGTTTAAGAACTAAAGCGAGACTTAGGCTTTATGGGAAGAGAAGTGGGAGCTCTAGAGTAGGAGTCAGTATCCTCCTAGCCTAGTCACAGATTTATGGACTAAACTTGGGATCAACCAATGCTTTCTATAACACTGTATCAAGGAAGAAAATTAAAACTGCTTCTATTTGGCACAATACATGTTCTATCCACTTATCTCATCTCATTTTACCAAAATCTCATTATAATTGGAAAGATGATTTTTCACATAAGAAATCTTCATCACAAAAACTTAGTTTAATAGTTTAATAATTTAGTAATCTAATAGTTTAGTAATTTTTGTTTAAACTTTGCATTTCAGTTTTGCTAGTAGTTAAATAATTTAGTTCTAATAATATCTTAACATTTGAAATTAGTAACAGTAATTTTGTTTTACTTTCTATGAATTTCCTAGTTAATTTATCATTTCAACTTTAAACCTTCCCCGTGGGATCGATATTTGGGGCTTCAATAGAAAGTCCTTTATTATTTGATAACAATACGTATACATGCGTAGAATCCCAACATTAATTGCTTAAATTCCTTTATTATATATAGAACATCAAGTTTTTGGCACCGTTACATAGCAGAGTCAACTTTATAATTTTTGCACAACTATATTTCCTCGGGATTAAGTTTTTGGTGTCGTTGTTAAGGGAAGTAACGATAAATTAAATAGATTTAGTAAATTAGGAAATTTAGATATATATATATATATATATATATAAATCAAAATAAAAAAATTCAAAAAATCAAATATCCAAAAAATAAATATATTTTTATTTAAGAGTTATTTTTAAGAAATTCTTTTTTGCTTATTATTTTTTTTATGTGAAATATTAGATATGAAGTTTTAGTACATTACGATTCATAATTAGAACGTAATATTAGAAAAAATTAAAAACAATAAAAAGAAATTAAAATTGCGAACAAAATGGCTAAAAACTTAGATAATCATATAAATGAAAATCAACAAAGACCTTTAAAAGGTTATGTTAATCTGACAGTAGATGGACTTCACTTAACCTTTGAAAATCCTGATGTTGCTACTAATTCATTTGAACTTAAACCTGCTATTACGTAAATAGTACAAAATCATCAATTTGGAGGAACACCTACTGAATAACCTAACTTACATCTTGCTAGTTTTCTTGAAATATGTGCTACTTTTAAATATGACAGAGTGTCTAATGATGCTGTTAGGCTTAGACTTTTTCCTTTTTCATTAAGGGAGAAAGCCAAAGCTTGGTTGAATTAATTAACACCTGGATCTATTAGAACTTGGGGAGAACTATCACAAAAATTCTTGGCTAAATATTTTCCATCCTAGAAAACTGCTAAGCTTAGAAATGATATTACATATTTTTGGCAGTTTGAAGGGGAATCGATATATGAAGCTTGGGAAAGATTTAAAGATATTCTTAGAAAATGTCCACACCATGCTTTACAAGTTTGTTAATTAATCAAACATTTTATAATGTATTAGTAGGATCACTTAGATCTTTTATAAAAGTTGTTACTGGCGGATCACTAATGTCAAAATCTTTTGATGAAGCATACTCTTTAATAGAAGAAATGGCTACTAATAGTTTTCAGTGGCCCTTTGAAAGGGTAAATCCTATATGAGTAGCTAGTATTCCTGAATCTAATGCAATGCCTATTTTAGCATTTCAAATTGCTGCTATTTTGAAAAAGATTGATCAAATTGGAATGAACTATTCTCAAATACCACCATTATTAGAGGAAATTTTGCTAGGATAGATAATTGATACTCAACCATCTTATGAAAATTTGAATGTTATAAATAATCAAAATAACAATCCATATTCTAATTAATATAACCCTCGATGGAAAAATCACCATAATTTTAGTTGGAATAATTATTACAATTCAGAAATTTGAACAACCAGGGAAACCCTAATTATCGACCTTATTATCCTCCTAGATTTAACTCTAACCTTAACCCCACAAGTTAAGAAAAAGAAGTTTATGATGTAAGAAGTAATGTTGAATATGGGAAATCAAATACAAAATCAAGGGGTTGCTATTAGAAATATTGAAAATTAATTAGGACATATTGCTACTGCACTTATTAACAGACCTTCAGGAATTCTTCCGAGTACTGTGGAAGTTAATCCAAAAGATCAAAATAAGGAGAAATTTAAAGTTATTCAATTACAAAGTGGAAATAAAGTTGAAACAAGAATCCAAAGAGAAGCTGAAGTTGATGAAGAGAAGGAAGAAATGAAAAATGACCACAACAAGCATGAACAAACACAAGTTCCCTTAAAAAAACCATTACTTATGTTTCCTCAACGACTGAAGAAGAAGAATAAAGATAAACAATTTATAAAATTTTTAAAAATCCTTCAGATGTTAACGATAAACATTCCTTTCATTGATGCTTTTGAAAAAAATGCCAAGTTATGTGAAATTTATGAAAGATATACTAATCAAGAAAAGGAAGTTTGCAGATCTTGAGACGGTTCCACTTAGTAAAGAGTGTAGTGCTGTTATTCAAAAATTACTTCCTAAAAAATTAAAAGATCCTTGTAGTTTTACTATACCTTGTGCTATTGGTGAAAAGTTTTATGGAAAAGTCTTATGTGATTTAGGAGCAAGTATCAAGCTTATGCCTCTATCAATTTTTGAACGGTTAGATTTGGGAGAGATTTCTTCTACTACTGTAACTCTTCATTTAATTGATCGATCAATAAATTATTTAAAAGGAGTTATAGAAGATGTATTAGTTAAAGTGAATAATTTTTTTCCCTGTAGACTTTATAGTATTGCATATGGAGGAAGATAAAGAAATTCCAATTATTTTGGGAAGAACATTTCTTGTAACAGGGAGAGCTGAAATAGATGTCCCAAAAGGAGAATTAATAATGAGAGTTAATGATAAAGTAGTAACATTTAATATGGAAAAAGCTATGAAATATCCTACAATAGAAAAGATGATGAATATTTTAGGATGGAAGTTACTGAGTATCTGAGTAATGAGCAATTTAAGTAATAGTTTAAAGACAAATTAAGGTAAGGAGAATTTTTTAAGAACAAGGATGAAATAAAAGAAGTAGATTTACATTTTATTTAAGACAAATTTGAAACTTTATATTCATTGGAAAATGATAATAAAAATCTTATTCCTTCAATTATTAAAGTACCTGAACTTGAACTGAAAATATTTCCTACCCATTTAAAATACGCGTTCTTAGGAGAGTCATCTACATTGCTTATTATTGTATCTTCTAAATTAACTGAAGTCCAAGAATAAAAATTAATAGAGATGTTGAAAAGATGTAAAAAGGCTTTTGGATGGACTTTAGCAGATATTAAAGGAATTAGTCCTTTAATTTGTATGCACAGAATTTCATTAGATGAACAATACAAACCTAAAGATGATATTTAGAGGAAATTAAACCCCATAATGAAATAAATTGTTAAAAAAGAAATTTTAAAATGGTTAGATGCTGGAACTGTTTATCCTATTTCAGACAGTGCTTGGGTGAGTCCAATTCACTGTGTTATGAAGAAAGGAGGAGTGACCGTTGAAGAAAATGAGAAAAATGAATTAATTCCAATAAGCTAATTTATTGGTTGGTGAATTTGTATTGACTATAGAAAATTAAACATGGACACCAGGAAAGATCACTTTCCTTTACCCTTTTTAGACCAAATGTTGGATAGATTGGCTGGAAACAAATATTATTGCTTTTTAGATGGATATACCGGTTATCACCAAATTACAATTACTCCAGAGGATCAAGAGAAGACAAAATTTACAAGCCATTATGGAACATTTGTTTTTCGTAGAATGTCGTTTGAACTATGCAATGCAATTGCAACATTTCAAAAATGTATAATGTGATATTTAGTAATTTGATTGAGCTTGGAATGAAAGTGTTTATGGATGATTTTTTTGTATTCAGAATTTTGTTTGAGTTATCTTTAAATAATTTAGAAAAGGCTTTGGAAGTATGTGAAAGAATCAACCTAGCACAAAATTGAGAAAAATGTCAATTTATGGTTGGACGAGGTATTGCACTTAGGCATAAAATTTCTAAAAATGACATGAAAGTAGATCCTACAAAAATTTAAGTTATTGAAAAATTACCACCTCCTACTACCATTAAAAGAGTAAGAAACTTTCTAGGACATGTTGCATTCTACAGTCGTTACATAAAAAATTTTCAAAAATAACTAAGCCATTATGCCTACTTTTTAAAAAAGATACAAAATTTGATTTTAAAGAAGAATGCATACAAACATTTGAATTATTCAAAGAAAATTTAATCACTGTACCCATAATAGTTCCACCTGACTAGGAAAAATCATTTGAAATAATGTGTGATGTTGCTGATTATGCTATTGGGGTTGTTTTAGGACAAAAGCACAAGAAGGTTTTTAAGGTAATATATTGTGATAGTAAAACTCTAAATGATGCTCAAATCAATTACTCTACTACTGAAAGAGAGTTATTAGCTATTATTTATGCCTTTGATAAATTTAGACTTTACTTAATTGGAACTAAATGTATAGTGCATACAGATCATTCTGCTATTAAATACTTGATGCAAAAGAAAGATGTTAAACTAAGATTAATTAGATGGATACTACTTTTGCAAGAGTTTAATTTTATCGTAGTAGATAGAAAGGGAAATGATAATCAAATAGCTGATCATTAGTCTAGACTAGAAAAAAAGAAATTAACTAATTTTTCAAATGAAATTTTAGAAAATGTCCCTGATGAACAAGTATATTATATTGATAAAATATATACACCGTGGTATGCCGATATAGTAAATTATATTGTAAGTGATATTTTACCACCTAAGATTAAAAATCAACAATTAAAGAAATCTATTTATGATTAAAAATTTCATTTTTTAATATGATCAAAATTTATATAAATAATGTAAAGATATAATTATTAAAAGGTGTGTGCCTTATGAAGAAACTCAACAGATAATTGAAAGATGATTCTAAATTTGAAGGATATTTTGGAATAAATAGAACTACATATAAAATTTTACAACCTGGATTTTATTGGCCTTCTCTTTTTAAAGATGTTAATGAATATATTAAAACTTGTGATCGATGTTAGCGAGTACGAAATATTTATAAAAGAAATGAAATGCCTCTAAATTAACATTAGAAGTTGAAATTTTTGATGTGTGGGGATTAGATTTTATGGGATCATTTATGCTTTCATTTGGAAATTTATATATATTACTTATTGTTGATTATATGTTCAAACTGATTGAAGCTAATCATGTACCTATATGTGATGCTCAAAGTGTTTCTAAATTTTAATTAAATTTTTTTTACAAGATATGGAATGCCTAGAGTAATTACTACGGATAGAGGATCTCATTTTAGAAACAAGAGAATCAAAAAATTGATTAAGAAATATGATATTATGCAAAGATTCTCTACTTCTTATCATCCTCAGACTAGCGGTCTAGCAGAGATATTAAATTGTGAAATAAAATGAATTTTAGAAAAAGCTGTAAATCCTTATAAATTGGATTGGTATGCTAGATTAGACACTGCATTATGGGCATATAGACCTGCTTATAAGACTCTTATAGGAATGTCCCCATATAGACTTATTTTTAAAAAAACATGCCACTTATCAGTAGAATTGGAACATAAAGCATTTTAAACTATTAAGGAATTTAATTTTAATCTATAAGATGTTGGTGAGAAGGACTATTGCAACTCAATGAACTTGAGGAGATTAGAAATGTAGCGTATGATAATGCAAAAACCTATAAAGAGGAAATAAAAATATGGCATGATCAAAAGATTATTAAAAAGATGTTTGAACTTGGACAAGAAGTTTTATTATATAGTACAAGATTGAGATTATTTCTAGAAAAGCAGAAATCCAGATGGTTAGGAGAATTTAAGGTGATTAAAGTTTGTCATTATAAACCTGTTGTTATTAAAGATCCTAAAACTGGAAAGATCCTTAATGTAAATGGGCATAAATTGAAGCATTAATATGAAGGACAAATACCACAATTGAAAGAGTTTTAATGTTAAGTCAACCAAACTAATCAAACGGCTCGTCGGGCTAACGATGTTAAACCTAACGATTTGTGTGAGACAACTCATATATAAATATATATATATCTTTATATTACTATTTTATTTAATAAGTGTTTAATATATTAGGAAATAATAATCCTACACAATTTTATATATCATAAATTAAGAAAAATTTTGGTATTAGAGGAAAATTTAGAATTAAATTGAAAAGAAAAATAATAGACACCGAATGGCTCTGGTGCCGACAACGCCATAATGGGTGCCGACGGTGCCACTATAACCAAACTTTGGAGCTCACATCACTATTGAGAGCGCCAACGATGCCACTATAGCCAAGCTCTGGCATTGACAACACTATCAAGAGCACCGACGGTGCTGCAAGCAGTTTCATGTGGTTTGATGAATTTGGCACTTTGGCTATATGAATGAAGGAATACCCGCCAGGAGGTTTTTTAAAATTTCTAAAAACCGCCTTGGACGACCAGAAACATCCTATTCTTGAATTTCATGGCTTCCACTTCTAGAAATACTTCTAGGTATGGAGTTTTCAAAAGAATAAAGTTTATCAGTTTTGACGCGCAGAGGTTATACAACAAATTTATTACGAAGAAGAGTCTTATCAAGGAGTGAGGCTTTGTCAATCATGTCCAAGTTCTCCAATTAATGAAATCATTGTACAAAGATGATGAAGTTCAATGCTACAGTACCATTGCAGTTGTTGTGCTAGTGGTGAAGTAATTTTATGCCAACTTGCATGGAATTGCCCAAGGAGTTGGCTTCGTATGAGGTAAGGCTATACCATTTACTTCGGCTTGAATCAATGAATTGTATATGATAGAAAATGTTCCAATCTGTCATTATAAAAATTTCTTCCCAACAAAAGATTTGATGCAAGATGTCTATAATTTTCTGACGAATGAAAATGATAACTGGGAAATCCAAGATGAGGGATATGCTAGTTTCTCTGCTTCATTTCTTAATCCAATATCGAAACAATGGCATTTCTTCATTTCTACAAAATTACTCCCTACCATGAAGATTAATAGAGTCACTAAAGAAAGTGCTATTTTAAATTATTTCATTCAAATGGAAAAACCCATTGATGTAGGATCTATCATTTTTAAATTTGTTATGACTATTATTATGAATGGGCCTAAATATGGACTGGGGCATCCTTCCACAATTTTTCTACTTAGAAGTCAATCTCAAGTTCTATATAAAAGTTGGGAAAACATTTTGTTACCTTGGGAGCCCATGATTCCTATTGATGATAAATATATTAGGATATGGAATGAAGCATTAGATGCCATCTTAGATTATTCATCACATGCTTCAACTCTATTAATGCCACAAACAATTGGAAGTTCACGCTCTTTGGAAAAGAAATTGAAGAAAATTTAAACAGAACATCAGAATATAATGAAAGTAATAGGAAATCTTAACTACCTTTTTTATCACCTAGATTGGAGGATAAAGAAAATTTTTGAACATACTGGAGCAATTGAAGCAAGATTAGTGCGAATGTTCAAGGAAAAAGAGTGGATTGAATAAAATTCGATTGATCAATTCCCTCACCGACCCTTCTACAATTTGTACGTTCATTACCAGTCTATGGAAGATATTAGAGGAGGAGAAAGTACTGAAGATGAGGTAGAATATTTGAAGAAGTTGGACTCTCTACTAGTTTATAATACTTATGTATTTAATGTAATTTTGTGGATTTGACTTAGTTTGATTTGCTTTAGAATTTTAAACTTTAATTGTGTGTTTAGTTTTGTGACAGCGTTCTAGTGTCATAGCATGATTTTGATGCTGAATTATAATTTAGTTTGCTTTATGTGTGTGAAAGTGTGATTAGAAAAATGTATTTATAAATAGTGTATTTTCATAAATAAAAGTTAGTTTGGTTTTATTTGTGAAAAAATTTGTTTGTGAATTGATTTTAGATAAAAAGTAATGTGCAATAAGACTAAATAAACTTTAAAGAAAAATGTGAGAAAATTGAGATTTGAAGAAAATAAAAAAATAGATTTTTAGGCCTTCAGTGCCGAAGGCGCTGGCATGGGCGCCGACAGTGCCCTTGACCCGAGAACAACCTAAACCCCTTAAAATTCACGAACCCATAAAACTCCATTTTTACCCTTTGAGTCACCTTCAATCTCCGATTTTTTCACCTAGGGCTTTCCATTGCTTGAATTTGAGTCAATTTTAAGGCAAAGGAAGTTTGAATTTCATCTTCTCCAGATAGGAGCTACAATTTGAACTAAAAATTTTTGACTTTCAGAAAAAAATTATTTCACATTATCGAGATCTAAATTCTAGAATTTTTTGAAAGATTTTGAGAAAATCCTTTGGTAAAGAACTCTGTCTTAGTAGATTTATGTTTAAATCATTTCACATTGTGATTTTTGGAATTTTTAGAATTTATTTGGATTTTTATCAATTTTTTTCTAGATTTACCATGGCACCTAAAATGAGCAAAGGGAAGAGAAAAGTGGATTATGATGAACAAAATTTTGTTAGCTTCAAGGATAGTGTTTGTTTTCATAGTCTACCTGAAAATAAAAAAGTGATTCTGAATTAGGGATTTAAAAATTTTGGAGGAGAAGTAGAGAGATTAATCAATGCTCGACAGTGGGAAAATTTTTGTTATTTACTACCGAAGCAATTATTGGTGTAGTAATGGAGTTCTATTCCAATTTTAAATAGACTTCTGAAGACTTTGTTTTTGTTCATAGGAAAATAGTAGAGTTTTCTCCTAGAAATATTAATGAATTTCATCAGTTAGAAGATGTGTACAGTCTCCAGTAGTACAGTTGCCAGTATAAATCATTTTCTGCTAGAAATGCGGCCTTGGATGAGGTTATTTAGATTGTAACTGATGGAAGAAGAACCTGGAAGTTGAAGAATGGTGTTAAGGTAAACTTTCCTCTTTTTATGTTAAATACAGTATCTAAGGCTTGACACTAATTTATTTTTAGAAGAATGATACCAACAAATCATCATAGAGAGGTTACAAAGGATAGAGACATCCTGAACTTTTGTATCCATGAGGTGATGAGGATAAATGTAGGTTGTATTATTTATATGAACACTCAATCTATTGCTTTGGGAGAAACCACCGGTGGCTTAGCACACCCTGCCCTAATCTTTTGACTCTGTGAACATGAAGGAATTGATTCTAGACCAGACGAGGAGAGGATTGAGCCTCTAAAACCTATTAGGCCTGCTGATATAAAGACATATGAATCTCATGTTAGATGGAGGTCTGGAAGAAAGACCAGAGATATTCCTTCTACTTCAAGAACCCCTACTTCTAGTGACCCTACTCTTTGAGAACTTATGGAGTAGATGATGATCCAACATAGAGATATCTTGAGAAAGGATCATAGAATGGAAAACATGGAGGTCAGAAATGCTCACACCGATGATTTGATAAGATAAAAGTTCAAATATGATGTTGCTTATGATGATACGATGGTCAGATATATGAAGGGTGATCACTCAGTTCAGTTTCCTACTTACCTTGTCCTTACTCCATATCAGCAGCAGAATTTGAATGTGGAAGAAGAAGACGATGATTGGTGATATTTTAGTTTGATCTTTCTTTTAATTTATGTTTGATTGTACTTTGTTATTTTGTTGTTGGTTTTTGTTATATTGTTGTAGTTGTTTGTTTTTAGATTGTGAGACTCTATTTTATTTTATATATTATGTTGCGAGCTGTAGGATTGTAAAACTATTTGTTATTTGAAATTCAATTTAGTACTATTGTTAGTTTTACCATCTTGTAAGATGTGTTGTCATTAACTCTTTTACAACAGATTTTAAATGTATTTTGTGTTATTTAATGTATTAAGTATTGTCATTTTTCATATTAGCACTTGCAATATTTCAGAGTTAAGTTTCAAAAATCAGAACCTTCAATAAGTATGTCATATCATTATGTATTAAATGTTTTCTTTCACCCTTTATTTTTAAGTTCTTTATGCTAAATCTTTTAAAAATTTAAGTTTAGGGGAAAATAAAAATTCATTTTTAAAGAAAGATACTTAATTTTATTTGTTCTTATTTAGCTATATTTTCAAAAATTTTAAATTTAACATGACATGTGATAATAGAGGTTTACTTTTGATAACTATTTTTATGTTTCTAAATATATAATAAATTTGAGTAAAAATATTCAATAATAAAGGTTAATTTTAGAGATTAAGATAATTGTTATGAGAGAATAAGACTATTTTTTTCTATTTTAAGTAAAGAAATTTGTATTTTTGATGTACTAAAAATCTTAGAGATTCATGTAAGATGAAAAAAATAAAACTTTATGAAAAATCTTTAAGCTAATATAAATTTATAAAGTGGAGTGTGAAAAACTTTTAACTTTAAGAAGAGGATAGTGAAGTTTAAAATCATTAAAGGCTATCCAGATATAGTAATCCTCACTTATAAAAAAAAGAGAAAAGAAAAATAAAAGAAAAAGGATTAAAAATGATCATGAAAAAAGGAAAAGAAAAGAAATTTAAAGAAAAGGATTTGGGGAGAAGCTTGAGGATATGCCTAATTAAAAATTAGCTTCACTTGAATCAACTTAATGCAGAAGGCTTGGCTACATTTTCTAAACTTATATTTGAGTATTAGCATATTTAATATTAAAGTTTCATGAAGTTCTTTTTCATATGGATATTCTAAGTGACTTTAATATGAAGATTTGCAACTTTTCTTGAAAAGAATAGAGAATCGGAAATCTTTGACTTGGTTGTTGGATATTCTTATACCTTAAATATTAACTAAAGTTGTTTTGAATTTTTCTTAAGTTATGTATTATGTTTACTATACTAAAGTATGGAAATCTAGAAGATTAATTTCTTTACCACAAGTCATATTTTAATGTAGTAAAGGAGTTACTTGAGGACATGTAACATGTAAGTTTGAGGGATTTTGATATAGCAAAAATATATGAAGTTTTAGACCCATATTTTATACTTATTTTTTGTGATATTACACTTTAATGGAAGATATTTTTCATGTTTTCTTGCAGGTTGTTGATTTTTAGGACTTAGAGCAATAATGAAGCAAAAAGGATGAAATTTGAAGTCAGAATGAAGAATATGAAAATTTGTTTAGTGTTGATGGCACCAGACAGGGCGCCGATGGCGTCGTTTAACAAGGAGCGGTGAATTAAATAGAAGACCATAGGCACCGACGGTGTCAATGTTGGTGTAGACCCTATTTTTGGAAGATTGGACTAATTTGGATGCTTTTTAAGAGTTTTTGGATGCACTTATTCGAGAAGCGAATCTAGGCTTTATTTGGGGCCAAAATTGACTCTTCCTGACTTTTCATCGCCCAAAATTTAACCTCATACGCACCCACATTCTTCCACTTCATTCTACAACCATTTAGAGTCCATTATTCTTATAATTGAGAATTTTTTTTTGTGAGATTAAGTGTGAATTCTTCTCTAAGAGTTGTTGGAGAAGGATAAAAGTGAGAGAATTCTTTGTCCTACATTTCCTATGAGAGGCTACAAGGGATTTGCTTTAAGAAAGAGCTTCAGATAAGTGTTGTTTGTTTAATAGTGTTGTATGAACTTTCTTTTGTATGTTAAATTTTTGTTTTGTTGTATCTTTCTCATGAAGTATGAGTAGTTTCCTTGATCTTTCTCCATACGCTCAGATATGGTGAAATGAAGAGATATTTACTTTCAGATATGGTGAAATGAAGAGATATTATGGACGTGCGAATGTTAAAATATAAAATAAATTGTGATGGTTTTTCAACTTCAAACTTAATTTATTTTTTTATTTGGCCAATTGAATTATTAAAATTATTCATGAAACATATGATCCAGGAAACGGAGTATGAGTTCTATAATAGAGTGATGATCACATTTTATTCCATGAAGGAGAATTTTGTTCATGGATTTAAGTGCAAATAAATAGGAAAATAAACATTGTTGGGTGTAGAATTGGAGATTTTAGGTTGACAGACTAAAAACCCTCAATTCGGTCTTAGTGTTTAAGAACTAAAGTGAGAGTTAGCCTTCAGGGGAAGGGAAGTGAGAGCTCTAGAGTGGGAGCTAGTAACCTTCTAGCCTAACCATGGATTTAGGGACTAAACTTGGGATTAGCCAATGATTTTCTATAACACTGTATGAGGGTAGAAAATAAAACTGCTCCTACTTGGCACAATACATATTCTAACTATTTATCTCATCTCATTTTACCAAAAGCTCATTGTAGTGGGAAATATGCTTTTTCACATAAGAAATCTTCATCACATAGACATAGTTTAAAAGCTTGATAGTTTAGTAATAACTGATTAAACTTTGCATTTTATTTTTATTAGTAGTTAAATAATTCAATTCTGAAAATATCTCAGCATTCAAAATTTAGTGATAGCAATTTCGTTTTATATTATGTGAATTTCCTAGTTAATTTATCATTTTAAATTTAAACCTTCCCCATGGGATCGATATTTGGGGCTTAAATAAAAAGTTCTTTGTTACTTGATAACAATATGTATACTTGTATAAAATCCCAACATTAATTGCTTACATTCCTTAATTATAGAGCATCTTGTTTTTGGCACCGCTACATAACAAAGTTAATTTAATATTTTTTACACCACTATATTTCCTCGGGATCTTAAACCCAACCCAAATCCAAGACTTGACCTAATTTGACTCAATATAGCCCTTCACACATCCTATTTTAATTCAACACCTTTACACATGACCAACCCCAATTGACTTCACCAAACCCAAGCACTGACCCCCCTCAGTGGGATGGTGACCTTTCTCTGGCCGGCAGACCACCTTAGCTACCGGAAAAGCCATGGTCAAGTGCTCCCCCTTGACTAAAACTCAAAATTAAACCCATCCAAGCTGTCTCATCCCAATTGGATGTTTGCTTATTATTGGCATCCACATAAGCAACTTAAAGCACCAACCAATTGCACCTTGTTGCCTTTCCTTCCCTTTCTATTTAAACCACCCTCCATGGCTAAACAAAGAGAGCCTGAATTTCCTTGGGGAGACTCTATCAAATTGCTTCCAGAGCGTACTTAAGACCTATTGAGCTTAACCAAACCATCTTTAGCCACTTAAATCATCTGCTCAAGCTCAATTTCTGGAGCTCAAATTAATTACACCCAGACCATCCCCACAGTGAGAGAGGAAGATCCCCCATAGAAGCCCCACCACCAGAGCACCCTAAGGTGGACTTTGATAAATACTCCAAATCAGCCTTGGTCAAAATTGGGTCTAGGCAATTCACCACTGCTTGATGCTCCATCTCTTTTCTCTTTGGACCACCACGAAGCTTCGACAAGCATCCAATCGAGGCTTCCCCTCTTGGACCAAGGTATTAAACCTTAACCCTAAACCAAGCTCCATTTAATTCTCCATAAGCATATAGATAATTTAGGGTTTGATTAACCATAAGGATGTGTGTCTCATCAAGACGAGTCGATAAGAGCAAACCTCACTTGGTTTGGTTGAGAATCAAGGGAGATATTAGGGTTTGAATGAGAATGTCTCATGAGTTAGCTCATTCGGTGTAACGACGGAGCATCATTGGATCGCACATTTATTAAACTGATGGTTGTGATGGAGTTGGACGAGTGGACGGAGCAGAAAGGTGGGCTGATGGGGCAGCCGAGTGGACGATAGTGTTGAATGGAAGTACGCTGCATGGAGCTTCCGAGATTCTTAAGTTAAGGTGGTGCCGCGTCACTTAAGTAAATAAATTAAATTTTTATTATTTAATTAAATGACCAAATCTTAAAAAAGTTATAAAATTGTGTAGAAAAATCTCAAAAATAAAATAAAAATACCCTCTTGCTTAGTGAATAGAGGAGAACAATGTGAAATTAGTTTCATATTTTTTTGATGCATGTATTAATTTAAATTAATTAAATGGTGTATTTATTATTTAAATTCTTCATTTGCATAGACAGTTCACCATGGCTTGGGACTATGGGGCTTTTGATTGTAATGTTGTTAGGCATCTCTCTTGATTTTTTCAAGGTCAGGAGGCATCCCTAATTAGAGATATCAAATTTTCAAGTTAATAGACCCTACTTTGGTACAAAAATCATAATAATTAAAATACTCTTTAGAAAAATACAAAAATTATTTTGGTAGGTTCACTGTGGTTAGAGGATCCTAGGAAAAATATAACATCGATTTAACTCATTAAAAATAACCTAATTGTCACCAAACCTAAAAAATAAAGTAAAATTAATTAGGAGTAATTATAAATGTAAAAGAAATAAAGACTATTCCACAATATAATTAAATTTTAGGGGAGCTCCTCATAAATATTTTAAGTCAATTGAAGTTAATTTGACCAGTCAAATAGAATAATTAATTGAAATCACGTTTTTGGCATTAAAATAATTATAATAATTAAAATGCAACTAAAAAAGTTACCAAATTGATTTTGGCAGCTCCTT
Organism: Phalaenopsis aphrodite; assembly: GCA_003013225.1. Classification (NCBI taxonomy): domain Eukaryota; kingdom Viridiplantae; phylum Streptophyta; class Magnoliopsida; order Asparagales; family Orchidaceae; genus Phalaenopsis; species Phalaenopsis aphrodite. Next base: position 576,798 of record NEWO01000245.1, on the reverse strand, counting down.
ATGACCAGAAGAATTTATGAAAAATAAAATTAGAATTCAAATAAATATTCCATTTTTGAGCAATTTTTGGGCAATTAAATAATTAAAATGAATTAAAAAAATCATAAAAATGGCAAAATTATAAAAACATTCTAAAATGCCACATTTGATTTATTGATCATCTAGAACCAATTATAATAATTTTCCTAATTTTCTAAGTCAATATATTAATTTTTAAAGGTTTTTAAAGGTTTAAAATGAATTTTCTCTAATTTCTCGCTAAAATAATTCTAATAATTAAAATATAAGCCATAAAAATATGAAATTTATTTCTTTGGGTTTTTTGAATTCAGAAAGATTTGATAAATTATAAAATTCAATTTTCCTCTTACATATTATTTTATATTTAATTAATGCTCAAAACAAACAAACAATTCTAATAATTAAATTAACTCTCTAAAAATCATAAAAATTGGTCCAAGTGGTCCTCTGACCTAGGTAAACCCCCAATAATTTTTATAAGTTCAGACAATTTATTTTGATTGAATTATTAAATTTTCATTGAGAATCCCTATTTGTGCATTAAAAATAACTATGAAATTAAATAAATTTAGAAAAATCACATTTTCTCCTATGATGTTTTAATTAACCCATGATTGGGGTAATATAAAACTTTGAAGTCAATTGAGTCTAATTTAATGAACTATAGGGTGTTAAGACCTTTAGGGGCAAAAGGGTAATTTTGGAATTTAAAGTTAATTAACATTTAGTCCTAATCAAAGGGATAAATGGGCAATAAAAAATCTTAATTGATATTTTTTTATGACTAAAATATGAAAGGGATAAATGGTAGTAACCAATATCGCTTTGGCCTTATGAAGGATAAATTTCAAAATTTTCAAAATTAATGAATTTTAGAAGAATATTTAAATAACGGGATATTAAGATAGGAGTTTGATTTTGGAAGATCATAACTCACTGATTTTAAACCCCTGACTAATGATTTTGAGATAATTTATAATTCATGACAAGGATTAAGAATATAAATATTGAAAAAGCCCTTTTTCTTTAAAATTGTAAATCTACCCATTAAACCTTAAGGACTCAATAATGAACTAGGCTTAATCAAAATTTTATCTAATGAGGTTTAGAAAGTAACTTATAATTAATCTAAAACCTTTTAATAAAACAACAAGCCCATCTCTAAAATAAAATTAATTAAATTCTTTAATTAAGTTAGGTTGCCCCCAAGGGTCTTTACCCATATAATTCATAAGTGACATATCAAGTGATAATTATCCCAATTAAGAGATAATCCAAACATCATAATTCATTAAGCATGAGGTTATTAGCTGGGTGAAACATATATCAAACATGATAAGACCAAAACAAACTGAAGATAGTTCCAATTACTATGAAATATTTAGGGTATTACTTAAGACTTCTTCATGATCCTTTGGAAACCTTGAAGGACACCTAAACTTATTATAATTTGCTTAATGGAATCAACCTCAAAATTTGGACCCACTAAGATATGACATAGGATCTGGAAGGCATACCTCAAGCTTGTATTTTCTAACTTCCTTATAATCATGCTTTAATTTTTGCAAAAGTTATATGTATTTGTCTTGCAAGTACTAAACTTTCAATTGGAGAAACAAGAAGACTCACCAGGTATGCTTTTACAGTTTATAGTGCCTTCTTTTCTTTTACCTTCTACACTGTACTTTTTACTTATAAACTTGCATGTTAACAACAATGTCACCCTACATATCAAAACTAAAACCTTTAGTATTACCACAAAACTGAAACCAAAACCAAAACTAAAATCAATCAAGATAAAATTCACCCCCACCCCCACAATATTCAAAATATAAGACAACTTCAATAGAAAAATATGTCTTCAACAGAAAAACATGTCTTTACCAGTTAAACCATTCTTTAGAATATTATATCCATAAGAATTTGAGGTTGTTTTCTTATGCAACATAAATCCCCAATTTATCTTTAGGCCTTTGTATAGCTCTGATATATAATTTTAGCCCTAGCCTACATTAAGATTCCAAGGTCATCGTTTGTCATAACCTAAGTCCTCACATCCTCTAGGCTATTTGTATAATTGTTTCACACAAATATAAGCCATAATTAATAAAATTGACATGATGAAACATTTAAATATTTATCCTCTAAATTGAAGACAAACCATAGGATAGCTTAGGAAGTCACCAAGGTTCTCCTTGAGATCTGTGACTTCCCATAGTTCTTCCTCCTTTGGAATCCAAAATAAAATGTTCCAAACTCTAGCCATTCCCCTTTGACACCTCTTTTTCTGATCTCGATGAAAAATCCTAATCCTTTGACCTACTTGATGATAATATCCCCTGATTTTTATCGAGAGTTTCCATAGGTGACTGTGGTTATCTAGGATGTAATTAACCATAGGGGGCTTGCCCTTATGGGAAGCAATTTTAAACCCAGCTTAAAATAAAACTTATTTAATTCTTTGTATTAAATTAAGGAACTTGCCGATAAATAAAATGGTTTCGCAGACCAAATGGATGTCATATATTTCTTAGTTTATTTGATTGAGTCTCACCCTCAAGTCTTGTGTTCATCTTTCGGGATAGAGATAGAGTTTGAGGTTTAGTGCTCTTTCATTCAAACTATTAAAAATATGAGGTCAGTTTGAATTCATATATATATATATATATTAAATGTCCCTCCAAAGTGGGCGACTAGACTTTCATTCCGGTGACCGACAACTTCCATAGGACTACCCCCCCTAAAATAGCACCGACAGTTCTGAAGACTGGTTAGGCAGGGAAGATACTAGCTCTCACTCTAGAGTTCCCTCGGTTCCCTCCACCTGGGGGCTAACATCTCGAATCAAAACCTAATATGATAAACCAAGTTGGTGGTTTAGTATGTCACTCTAAAGTCCTCTAACTATACACCCTTCAAAGATTATTTCTCTATTTATTTGCACTCAATCATATTAACTACATTTTCATTCATACAATCTCATGTGATTATTTCAAATTGTTAACTGAGACGATACCATCCTAATTCTTACATGTCCTCACAATAACTTTTAACATCTGGATGGGCCAGATCAAGAAGTAAATAAAGTGCATGGAATAAAATCATCACAACCTCTTCCAATATTAAGGATTAATACTCTCCACAAACTCCATCCAACACTTTAATTACTTATCATTTTACGGAGAAAGATAAAGAAAACTACTCAGAGTTCATAGAGAAAAAAAAACCACCATTAGGTTATAAGTAGAAATTATTGTCAAACCAACAAGTAGTCTCGATTAAAACCAAAAGTAGTTTAAAAAAAAAGATAAAAATTTATCTCAAATATTCCACTAAACTCTTGAATTTCGTTTGAGTCTCTTCTCTAGTACAACACTCTTAACTCTTAAAATAAAACTAAAAACGAAAGGAAAAACAAATTTGTGGTTCCTGAAATTTTCACCAAAAGCTTCTCCACGAACTTCTTCAAGAACTTTTCAGGACTCTTCTAGAAGTCCCAACTACCTTCTTTTATAATTTTCCAAGAGGTGCATTGGTATCTCTTCAAAATGTGTCCAGATTCGATGTATTTATTAAGAGATGCCTAGTTTCTCAAGTACTTTAATTATATTTTTGTCCTTTATGGTTATAACCACCCATTTTAGCCAATAGGTACCTCAACTGTCCCTTCAAAATTCATCAAAACGAATTAACCAATCAAGTAACTGTCACTGGTGCTCAAGCACGTGGCCTCTGACGCTTAAGCACGACCTTCTCTGTTTCACCGGCGATTAAGTGCTAGTTCTGGCGCTTATGCGCTAAAATACTTTTGAACCATTTTTGCATTTTTGCTCCAAATTTGAACCTTTTTCACTCCTTTTAGCATTTTTTTATCTTTTTACATGTACCTGAAAGAAAACCACACAAATACCTTCCATTAAAGTGCAATATATCAAAAATATGTATAAAAATGTGTCTAAAAATATCATATATTTTAGATGTATCAAAATCCCCTAAACTTAAAATGTTACTTGTCCTCAAGTGACACTTCAATTTTTAAAAACCAAATAATTATGATTATGTATATGAGTTTGTTTAAGAGTTTCTAAAATTTTGTTCTAGAGATATAGTAGTCAAATTTAGAAAAACTCTAGTGAATGAGGTCAACCAAAAGTTTAGAATTCCATAAAGAGAAGAAGTATGAAAAATATGTGTTTCTATCTAATTTGTAAATACTTGTAGATTTTCAAAATATAGATCTCAGGCATTTTATTTCCTTCACTTAAAATTTTTTTATAATGTATAACTTTACTTACTATATTATATCCTTAAGCTTAAGAGTTCCTCAAGTCTTATACTTTAAAAAGATCAAATATGGAACCAATTTTTAATTAGGCACTAATCCTCAAGCTTCACCTCCCTTTTTCAACCTTTCTTTTCTTTTTCTTTTTCCTTCTTTTTTCTTTTTTATTTTTCATGAAAGGATTGCAATATCTAGATAGACCTTAAATGGTTTTGAATTTTGCTCTTCCTTTCCTAAAGCAAAGATTTGATATTTTTCTTTTACTCAAAATCATATTAATAACATTTGCAAATTATTTTTGATAAAAGAAATTTAAGTTTCAAAAATAAAAGTCTAATCCTTCCACATTTTTCAAAAATACAATATCTCCTACTAAAGATAGTTACACAATGTTTATCATTTCTACATTTAAGAACTTTTAACTTTAATTTTTTCTACATCACTTATAAAATTTTAACTAAATTTTCTTACTCATTTCGATAATAAAAATTTTACTTCTCTAATATAACTTCATATACATGATCATTTTTTTTAAATCAAATTCACTTGTAGCTCATTTGAGAACAAATAAAATTCAAGTTTTGAAAAAATTTTTCCTTCTCCCCCAAACATAAATTTTTAATAAGATTAAATAGTTTAGCAGCAGATATATATAAGCAGGAATAAAAATTTAAATAACATGCTTACAGGAATTTATATACCTTATACATGTACAAAACTAAAAACAGGAGTAAAATTAATTTTTGATCAAATTTCTTACTTTTTTACATATAGAGATTCATTAGACTTTTAAGTAGTGGATACAGACATAAAAGAAAACAAACACACTAAATCTGACTGCACAATCTCAACATAAAAAATAAGAACACTAATAAGATAAAACAAAATACAGGATAACAAATTTCTGAAATTAAATTTAAATATTAAAGCTAACAAGATTTTCAACTTTCATTTGACATAGAAATAAGTTCAAATCTAACTAACTAAAACACATTAAATAACACACAACAACAATTACTACCCTAGAAATTAAAACCCAATACTAACAAAACACAAACATTATAATAACAATTAGACAAAAAGTCTAACACATCACATAGTCCAACAAGTACACAAACTCAAATGTATCAAGTTCACATAAAAAAACCTTGGTCCTTCTCCTCATCATCATCATTAGTGTCATCACAATCCCAAAAAGTTGCAGGCTCATAATTAGGATATTTTAGATATGAAGGGAGTTTCACTCCTTGGTTATTCCTAATAAGGCTCTCCAAAGATGAGTAAAATTTCTCCTCGTAATCACTGTGTCTTCTGGCATATCCATCAAAATGATCCACAATATTTTCTAAATTTTGTAAATTATCTATGGTAAAATTAAAATTATCCATCATCCTTTGCAATTATTGATCCTGAATTCAGTAAACTCACCTCTAGAAGTAGATGCTCTAGAGGTAGATGGTCTCAATGTAGAAGCAGCAGAGGTGGATGCAGCAGATGTCGACATTTCATAACTTCTTGAAAATCCTCCTCTCCAACAAAAAATAAAGTATTCAGAATATGATTTCACATTAACACTTGTAATCATTTTTATAGGCAGCATCACTTCTTCCCAGCTATCACATCTTTCAACAACTTGCTCACACAAAGAAAAGATTAAGAAAGCAAATCACAGACCTACAACAGTAGCGGCAGTGGTAGAACTGATGATAGTCAAATAAATCAACGATTTAATGTTGATAGGCTTGCACTATTGAATACAAACACAGAGTATCAGTGGTAAATGGTAGAACATGTTTATTACCTTCGGTGAAATAGGTACCAATTTTCCTCTGAACATGATTCAATCCTCTTTCGCCTCAGGGAGGTTTGCATAGAACTTCCGCACTACAAAAAAATCACAGCTACAGTAGAAAAACAACAGAATTGTTCCCATTGTCAGGGAACGATCAAATCCTCCGTGGATCGACCTGGATTTTTAAAACACCTCTCAGGAATCAATTTTCATGACTGTAGAGTGTCACTCTATCTATCCCGAGCTTTTAAACTAACAAACTTGCTCAAATCAAAGTGGATCTTTCCCTTACCCCTCTTCATTCTTGGAGCCATTCTACAAATTTCCCAAAATTCCATAATAATTTTGAAAATCAAGTCAAATTTACTAAACTTAACTCCTATACACTTAAACTACACTTTCTATGTAATTTCTATAGATTTTCTCAAGTTTTTCATCATGAATAGTAAATTTTAGGTACCTCCACAATGTGCTCAAAATACATGGTGAGAATCCAAAATATCTGCATAGAAGTGAAGATCTTACCTTAAGAAATCCAAATCTAGCAAATTTGGCTCGAATTCACGAAGCAATCTCCACTAGAAGGTTTTCCCTAAACTCAAAACTACGAACTCAAAATGAATAAAATGATGGCAGTAGTGAAAATGGCATTTTTTAGCCGTTCGCGAACCGGTTTTCGTGAACCAGCGCTTAAGAACGTGCCTCTTGGGTTGCCTCGCGCTTAAGCACGGGGTCGTGGTGCTTAGGCACTAGTGCACATTTTTTGATATTTTTGAACTTAAATAAAATGCAATATTAGCCTAAGTAAACCACCCTTAAATGGTTAACAAACACTTAAATGACTATTTTGCTATCCTTCTTCTCTCCTTTCTTTCAAAATTCTCCAATATAATTAATTTGATTCGATTCGAGGCTAAAATAACACAAAATTTTTACAAACAAACACTTATATTCATTTACAAACTATTACAAACAACAATCAACACATAATTCTCTTCCAAAGACTGTTGGATGAGAAAATTTTCCTAAATACAAACACTGAAAAAATTACAAAATAAAACACAGAATCACAAAAACACTAAAAATAAAACTTAACACTAATAAGTAAAACAACTCTTAACAAGAAAATTTTAGCGTAAAACTTAATTCCATTCTTAATTTTTTGGAACAAATTCATGTCTCTCATTAGTCTTTCCTTAGGAATTTGGAATATAAAGTTGATAAAACGGACGGTGGTGACAAGCTCTGATACAATCTTCATCAATCCATTTCTACTTAAGATACATCGCCTTATCTGCTTCCTCTATATAATAGTATTGCTAAATTGCATTTTTAATTACCATCCAATATTCTCTAGATGTGCATTAACTTCATTTACCTTTGCCTCAATTAAAGCCACGTTAGCCTCAAATTTGTTCATCTTTACCACTATTCCTTCGATAATACTTCAAATTCATCTCCCATTAAGACATTTCTCCAAATCTCTTTTTCTCTTAGACTTTAGGGCTAAAAATTTTTTTTGGATGAAATTTCATCACAAAAGCCTTCTATTTATAGACCTAAATCATTCCAACAACTTTTAGGCACATCCTAAAACTAACATGAAACGTTTAAGTTAACTAATTTGCAGTTAAAAATTCTAGGAATTGCATTTCGCACATGGTTTTTAATGCCTGCGCTTAAGGGTTGAATATTGGCACTTAAGCGTCAGTACTTGATTTAGCACCGAGCAGCTTAACATCCAAATACTCATTCTAACTTATCTAAGTCACCTAATAAAGTCTTAAAATCATTACTAACGCAAATTGTTTAAAAAATACCACCCCAAATTTTCTTAATCACACAGAAAAAATAATCAAAGCAAAAGCACACTGATAATTATGGATTGCCTCCCACAAAGCGCTTGGTTTTACATCGTTAGCCCGACGTAACCAATGCTTATTCTTGTTGACCCAACTTCATTCTATCGTTAAATTTAAGTTGATGCCCTATAAAATAGGGTTCAGTTTATGACTATTCACTTTAAATATTTTCTCAATTTCAGGATCTTTGATATTCACAGCTCCATAAGGATACGCTTTCATCACAATAAATGGGCCCATCCACCTTGACTTAAGTTTTCCTGGAAATAATCTTAACCTTGTATTATATAGCAAAACTTGTTGCCCTTGCTGAAAATTTTTAGTAATAATCCTTCCATAATTCTACATCTTCTTCTTTTCTTTGTACTTCTTAGCACTTTCATAAGAGTCATTCCTTATTTCTTCAAGCACATTTAATTGTAATCAACTTTTCTCATATGGATATTTTAGATTATAATTGATCTTTTTAATCTCCCAACATGCTTTATGCTCAAGTTCAACTGGTAAGTGACAAGCTTTCCTAAATATTAGCCTATATGGGGACATTCCTTTTTTTTAGATTTATAGATTATGTATGCAGTCCTATAAGCCCACAAAGCATAGTCAAGTTTGACTGACCAATCTATTTTTGTTAGATTTATATATTTTTCCATAATTATTTTAATTTCATGATTGGATAATTCAGCCAAACCACTTGTTTGAGGATAATAAGCAGTAGTAATCCTATGACTTATATAATGTTTCTTTAACAATTTCTCCATTGTGGCATTTCTGAAATGACTTCCCCCATCTATTATGATAACTCTCGCCATCCCAAATCTGCAAAATATGTTCATTTTCAAAAACTTTGTAACACTTAGAGCATCACATTGAGCTAAAGCAACAACTTCTATCCATTTAGATACATAGTCCACTACTAATAGTATACATAAATTTTTGAAAGATGGTATAAATGCTCCCATAAAATATAATCACCAAAAATCAAATATTTTAACTTCTAGCATATAATTGAGGAGCATCTCATTTCTTCTATAAATTTTGCTTACACATTGACATCTATCACATGTTTTGAAATAAACATCTCTAAAGATAATAGGCCAATAAAATATACTGTAAATTTTTTTATGTTGTTTTATCAGCATCAAAATGTCCCCCAAAATCAGAATTATGACATTTTTGGATAATTTCACAAGTTTCTTCTAAAGGCACACTTCTTTGAATAATCAGATCCTTCTCTTGTATATATAAAAATGGTTCGTCCTCAAAATAAGTCTTAGCTTCATATATAAATTTCCTTTTATGTTGGTATGTCATTAAATAGGGTATAATATCACTAACAACAAAGTTCATAATGTCGGTATACCACAAAACATGCCACTCATTAATATTGAATAGTTTTTCATCTGGAAAATGTTCATTAATTTCTTTTTCAAAATAGAGTGGCTTTTCTAATTAAGCCTGCACAAATGATCAGTAATTTGATTTTCAGTCTCCATTCTAACTACTATTTCTAATTCAAATTCTTGTAAAAGAAGAACCCATCTTAGAAGTATAGGTTTAGCATCCTTCTTTTTCATTAAGTACATAATAGCAGAATGATCTGTATGCACTATACATTTAGTTCCAATTAAGTATGATATAAATTTATCAAAAGCATATACTATTGCTAATAACTCTTTTTTCAGTTATTATATAATTAATTTGGGCTTTATGCAGAGTTTTACTAGCATAGTAAATTACTATGAAAATTTTATTGTATCTTTATCCTAGAACAACTCCAATGGCATAATCAATAACATCACACATCAATTCAAAAGGTCTTCCCCAATCTAATGAAATTATAATTGGTGCAGTGACTAATTTTTCCTTTAATAAATCAAAAGTTTTAGGCATTCTTCATTAAATTTAAAAATTTCATCTTTCTACAGTAAATGGCTTAAAGGCTTAGCAATTTTTGAAATGTTTTCAATATATCGCTTGTAGAATCCAACATGTATTAAAAACCTCCTAATTTCCCTTACATTTGTTGGATAGGGTAAATTAGCGATCATTTGAATTCTAGGCTATGCTAATATAAGGTGAGCTTCTTCAAGAACTTTTCAGGACTCTTCTAAAAGTCCCAACTACCTTCTTTTATAATTTTTCAAGAGGTGCATTGGTATCTCTTCAAAATGTGTCTAGATTTGATGTATTTACTAAGGGATGCCTACTTTCACAAGTACTTTAATTATATTTTGGTCCTTAATGGTTATAACCACTCATTTTAGCCAATAGGTGTCTCGAATGTCCCTTCAAAATTTGTCAAAATGAATTAACCCATCAAGTAACTGTCACTGGCACTCAAGCATCGGGCCTCTGACGCTCAGGTGAGCCTTCTCTGTTTCACCGGCGATTAAGTGCCAATTCTAATGCTTAGGTGCTAAAATACTTTTGAACCATTTTTTGCATTTTTTCTCCAAATATGATCCTTTTTCACTCCTTTTATCATTTTTTTACCAATTGAAAGTTCACAATCTCGACATACCATGGAACATGCCACTCATTAAAATTGAACAGTTTTTCATCAGGAAATTGTTCATTAATTCTTTTTCAAAATAGAGTGGCTTTTCTAATTAAACCTGCAAAAATGATCAGCAATTTGATTTTCAGTCCCTATTTTAACTAGTATTTCAAAGTCAAATTCTTGCAAAAGAAGAAGCCATCTTAGAAGTCTAGGTTTAACATCTTTCTTTTTCATTAAGTACTTAATAGCAGAATGATCTGTATTCACTATACATTTAGTTTCAATTAAGTATGATCTAAATTTATCAAAAGTATATACTATTGCTAATAACTCTTTTTCAGTTGTTGTATAATTAATTTGGGGTTTATGTAGAGTTTTACTACCGTAGTAAATCATTTTGCAAATTTTATTATATCTTTATCCTAAAACAGCTCCAATGCCATAATCAATAACATCACACATCAATTTAAAAGGTTTTCCCCAATCTGGTGAAACTATAATTTGTGCAGTGATGAATTTTTCCTTTAATAAATCTAAAGATTTTAGGCATTCTTCATTCAGTTTAAAAATTGCATCTTTCTCCAGTAAATGGCATAAAGGCTTAACAATTTTTGAAAAGTTTTCAATATATCACTTGTAGAATCCAGCATGTCCTAAAAACCTCCTAATTTCACTTACATTTATTAAATAAGGTAAACTAACAATCACTTGAATTTTAGCGGAATCTACATACATACCATTTTCTGATATTTGATGTCCTAATACAATTCCTCCTACTACCATTAATTGACATTTTTCCAAATTCACGACTAAATTTGTTTGATCACAGCGTTTGAGAATTTTAGATAAATGTTCTAGATGAGTCAAATGAAGTTCCAAACACTGAAAAATCATCCATAAGGACTTCAATCCCTTTCTCAATTAAATAACAAAAAATTGAAATCATACATCTTTAAAATGTAGCAGGGGTCGTACATATAGGGACTGAAAAATCATCCATAAGGGCATTCTTCTAAAAGCTAATGTACCATAGGGACTGGTAAACACTGTTTTCTCTTGATTTTGAAGAGTTATTTTTATTTGGTGAGAACCAGTATATCCATGCAGAAAACAAAAGTAAGGGTAGTAGAAAAATGATCTTTCCTTGTGGCGAGATATAGTTTTCTATAAACAATGCATATTGGCCACTCTGTCACTTATATAGTAGGTATTAATTCATTATGTTCATTTACAGTCATAGTAAAACCTCCTTTCTTAGGAACACAATGAATTGGACTAACCTATGCACTATGTAAAATAAGGTAGATAATTTCAGCATTTAACCACTTTAGAATTTCTTTCTTAACAACTTATTTTGTAATAAGATTCAATTATCTTTGAAGATCAGCCATGGGTTCACAGTTCTCTTTTATATGAATTCTATGCATACCAATTGAAGGAATAATTCCTCTAGTATCAGCTATTATCCATCCAAATGCTTTCTTAAAATTTTTCAAAATTTTCATCAATCTTTCTTCTTCTTCCATCGTTAACTTTCAGGAAATTATTACTGATAAAGTAGAGGAATCACCTAAAAAGGCATAATTTAAATGTTTAGGAAGTAGCTTTAACACAAGTTCGGAAGGATTTTCAATTGATGGACAAAATGATTTATCTTTTCCTATGTTGTCCAAAATTTTGAAACTTTATCAAACATAATTTGAATCTTCCTTATAAAGGTCTTCACATTGATATAATTCCTCTTCTTGTTCATGTTCCTAATCTTTTGCTTCGGATTTTTCTTCATAATTAGTTTTGAAATGACATTCACTTAGATATCTTATAATGTCCATTTTATAACATTCATCATCTCTACATTTTGCAGGATATTTCATTGATCTTGAAATATTGAAAGTAATCATTTGATCATTGACGCCAATTATTAATTCCCCCTTTTGTACATCATTCATTGCTCTTCCTGTGGCTAGGAAAGGTCTCCCCAAAATAATAGGTATCTTTATATCTTCCTCCATATCCAACACAATGAATATAACTCCTTTAGTGTACGCTTTAAGACAATCTACTAACTACAAAGTTACATAAATAGGGGTACTTCTCCTAATCCCAATCTTTTTAAATATTGATATTGGCATATGGTTAATGCTTGCACCTAAATCACATAAAGCCTTCCCATTAAATTTGTCTCCTGTTGCACATGTAATAGTAAAGAAACCAGGATCCTTAAGTTTTTTAGGAAGCTTTTTCTGAATTATAGCTCCGCACTCCTCACTAAGTGTGACAGTCTCATTAGGTTAAAACTTCCTTTTCATATTAAGAATATCCTTCATAAACTTTACATAGCTTGGAATTTCTTCTAAGCTTTCACTAAATTGAATATTAAATGTAAGCTTCTTAAAAATTCCCAAAAATTTTAAAAATTGCTTATCTAACTGACAAAGCCTCTGAGGAAATGGAGGTGGTGGTTTTTCCAAATCAATCTTCAGTGGAGAAAAAGGTCTTTCTGAACCTTTCAAAGTGTCATCTTTTAGTTCTTTAATTTCTTCTCTCTCAACTTCAATTTCTTTTTGAACCCTGCCGTCCTTGAAATTGCAACAACTTGATTTGCTAACATAGTAAATGCATCAGATTTTTGAATATTAGCTGCTTTTTAAAGATTTACCTGCTTAGAAGGCCATTGAAAAGTATTGATAACCATTTCTTCAACTAAAGCATAAGCGTCGTGAAATGGTTTCAACACCAACGAACCACCAGCAGCGGCATCGATAATAAATCTAAGAGACCCAGCTTATCCATTATAAAAAGTTTGAATTATTAACCAATCTATTATAGCATCGTGTAGACACTTTCTAAGGAGATCCTTAAATTGTTCTCATGGTTCATAAATAGATTCCCCCTTAAACTGATTAAAAGATGTAACATCATTTCTAAGCTTAACAGTTTTTCATGGTGTAAAATATTTAGCAAGGAATTTTTATGCTAAATCACTCTAAGTTCTGATAGATCTAGGTGCTAACGAATGAAACCATATCTTAGCTTTATTCCTCAGTAAGAAATGAAATAATCTAAGTCTTATGACATCACCTGATACACCATCATATTTAAATGTAGCGCACAATTATAGAAAATTGGCAAGATGTAAATTTGGATCTTCATTTGGTGATACCCCAAACTGATTATTTGTTACCATTTGGATAAAAGCAGGTTTAACCTCAATTAAATTAGTCGCTATAGTAGATTTTTGAATACTACAATGAAGTTCATTTACCGTAAGGTTGGTATAATCCTTTAATTGTCTAAATTCTTGATGAATTTCATCATTTTGATTATTTAGATTTGTCATTTATGTAATTTTTTAGATTTTTCAAAATTTTTAATTTTTTTGCTTTTTCGGATTTTCTTAACAAGTCATTCTAATTCAGAAACATAGGAGACTAGTACTTTAGAACCTGAACTACACATACATTAACAATAAAGTAAAATAAAATAAAACACGCAAAAATACTTTATAAATAAAATACTAAAATAAGATATTCCTACAATAACTCTTAAAGTATAAATAAGACTTTGTAAAATAGAAATTTGCTTTCAATCAATCCCCAAAAACGACACCAAAAACTTGATCTTGACCGTTTATATGCAACAGTATAACAATGTATTTGATTATTTTTTTTCACTTGTCTTTCTTTACTTCGCAACAATACCAAAAACTTGATCTTAGAGAAAATAAGAATTTAACTGTTTAACTTAATATATATTGTGATACTACGCAAGTATACTAATAACTATCAAGTAATATAGGACTTTTTTACTAAGCCCCGAATAGCGAACCTATAGGGATTGTTCAGAGTATACGATAATTAAAGTAACAAACTTTCTACTTTAAAAAGACAAATACTTAAACTATAATTTTTATCATAGGAATGAAATTTAAACTTTTTTTAGCATTTTTAATGTTTGAAAATGAAATAAAAACTTTTTAAAGATAACTTGAGTTTATGCAAAAGAAAACCACTGAATACGAAATATCTTTCTCCTTATAATGAACTAGTAATAAGTATAGGAATTAAGTTATGGAAGTATTAAAATTGTGTTGTGCCAAATAAGAGCAATATTATTCTTTACCTTTACTAGAGATGTTATAAAGAACATTGGCTAATTTAAAGTTTGAATAGTTTGAATAACAGTTAGACAGAGAAAATACTAGCTCTCACTCTAGAGTTCCCTTGGTTCCCTCCACCTGAGGATAACATCTCGTATCCAAGCCTAAAATAATAAACCAAGTTGGGGGTTTTAGCCTGTCACTCTAATGTCCTCTAACTGTGCACTCTTTAAAGATTACTTCCTTATTTATTTGCATTTAATCGTATGGACTACATTTTTATTCATAAAATCTCATGTGATTCTGTCCAATTGTTGACTAAGACAATACCAACTCAGTTCTTTCATGTTGTCACAACAAATTTTAGCATCTAGATGGGCTAGATCAAGAAGTAGATGAAGTGTGTAGAATAAAATCATCACAACTTCTTCCAACATTAAAGATTATTAATCATCACAACTTCCATCCAACACTTTAATTAATTATCTTTTTAAGGAGAAAGACAAAAGAAAAACTACTCAGAATCCATGGATAAAATATAACCACACTTTATTTTAAAAATAGAAATCATTTTCAAACCAACAAGAAGTCTCGATCAAAACTAAAAGTATTTTAAAACAAAGATAAAAACTTATCTCAAATCCTCCACCAAACTCTTGAAGTTCCTTTGAATCTCTTCTCTCTTACAACATTCATAACTCTCAAAATAAAACTAAAAACAAAAGGAAAAATAAATTTGTGGTGCCTGAAATTTTCTCCAAAAGCTTCTCCACAAACTTCTTTAAGAGCTTTCAGGCCTCTTCAAAAAGTCCCAACTACCTTCTTTTATAATTTTCCAAGAGGTGTATTGTTATCTCTTCAAAATGTGTTCAGATTTGATGTATTTATCAAGGGTGCCTACTTTCACAAGTACTTTAATTATATTTTCATCCTTGGTGGTTATAACCACCCATTTTAGCCAATATGTGTCTAAAATGTCCCTTCAAAGTTTGTCGGAATGAATTAACCCATCAAGTAACTGTCACTGGCGCTTAAGCGCGGGTCCTCTAACACTTAGGCACGAACTTATTTATTTAATTGGTGCTTAAGCGCCGGTTCTAACACTTAGGAGCCAAAATACTTTTGCGCCATTTTTGTATTTTGCTTCAAATTTGATCCATTTTCACTTATTTTAGCATTTTTCACCTTTTTACTTGTACCTGAAGGAAAAACACACAAATATCTTCCATTAAAGTACAATAGCTCAAAAATAGGTATAAAAATGTGTTTAAAAACACTATATTATTTGAACTGACAACATTATACCAAGCAGTTTGTGGGAGGCAACCTATATTTATCTTTGTTTATTTTACTTTTTGAATTTTTATTCGGAATATTTTACATATATTTATATTTTGTGTTTCATAGAGTTCGTGTATTTGAGAAAATAATTTAAAAAACATCTTTATTTAATTTTTGGAAGAATTGAGATTTTTTTAATAGAAAATGAAAACGTAAATTTTTTGGAACGGATGCATGATGCGCCAGATTAGCGTGTAATACGCCAAATTTCAAAGAGCTGGTGCATGATGCGCTAGAATCGGTGCATGACGTGCCACAGTGACAAAAATGACTTAAATCATTTCAAAAGGAGGTTTTTTGTGGGTTCTTCTCATTAAAACTCCCAAAAACGAATTCCAAAGTCAATTTTAAGGGAGAACAAGAGAGGAGTGATTAGATTTCAACTCCAATGGCATCCCACTGTAATAATTCCGCTAGATTTAGGATTTTCAACCGAAGAAGGTTTTTCTGTTTTGATGTACAAGAGTTGCATTATCATGTTTTAGTGAATAAAAGGCTAATTAAAGAATGAGAGTTTGTGAACCGAGGATTCAATAAGTCGAATACTTGAGTTGAACAGATTATTGCGTAGAGACGTTGGGAAGTACTTTGGTACACTACTGCCACCGTAGTCATCCCTGTGGTGAATGAATTTTATGCAAATATACATTATTTAACCAAGGAATTTTCTATGTGCAAGGCAAGTTTTTGCAATTCACTCCTTCAAGAATAAACGAGATGTGTATGATTGAAAATGAGTCTATCTACTATTATGCAAATTTTACCCCTACGAGAGATAATATGAATGAACGCTATCAGTACCTTACGAATGATGATGTGAATTGGGAGGGCAGAGATGATGGGAATGTAAGTTTTTCCTTATCATTGTTAAATCCTGTCTCTAAGGCATGCATTTTTTTAATGCATCGAAATTACTGCCTACTATGTAAATCAGTAAGGTAACTAAGGTGAGTGTTATTTTAAATTACTACATTCAAACCAAAAGACCTATTGATAATGAAGTAATCATTGTGAAATTAGTTTTGGGTTTGATATTGAATGGGTCTACAACTGGATTTAGACATCCTTCTACTATGTTCCTGCTATGTAGTCTATCGCAAGTATCTTACGAGAGTTGGGATAAAGTGCTCCTTCCTTGGAAGCCAATGGATCCAAAAGTCTATTTCAACTGTATTGGAATAGGAGATGAAAATAAAATGAATGTACTAATGGATCAGGGATCCCAGAATTTATCACCTATTCAACCTTACTTCAGTTCTAATGCACTTTTGAAAATGGTAAAGAAGTTAGAAAAAGAGGTGTAGAATCGTATGCATGCAATGAGGAATATTTATGAAATGTTAGATCACTTGGATTGAAGGCTTAAAGAACATTTTGAGCATATTTGTCGTATTAAAGATGGCTTGGTATGTATGTTTAAGAAACATGCTTGGATTGGGGAGGATTTGACTAATGAGTTTCATAATCGTCTCTTGTATAACCTGTTTGTGCACTACCAATCTATGGGAGATATCCTTGAGGGCAAGAGTGAAGAAGATGTTTGAACTTATTATATGCATGGAACATTTTATTTAGCACTATTTATTTTAGTTTTTTATTGTGTTGGATTGCATTTACTTTTATTGTTAAACTATATCAATGTTTGTGTTTTAAATTTTGCTATTTAGATTTTAGTGTTAGGATGTTTTGGTTTGCTTTAAACACTAAATTAGATGTTTGTTAGCTTGATAAATGTTAGTTTGTAATAGCGCAGATTTTACATATAAAAGTGAGTTTTGTGTTGTTTGTGAAAGATGAAGTTAGAGTAATGTTTAATCATGCTTATAAGGGTTCATTTAAATTAATTAGAGGTAAGCGTAGAGCAGTGTGGAGTAGATTTTTATAGAAAATGAAATATAGAAAAATTAAGGTGTTGGCGCATGATGCGGCGATTTACAAAGAGTTGGTGCATGATGTGCCAGATTGGAGCATGATGTGCCAAATTCCAGATTGCCTAAAGAAGCATGAAATCGTATAGTAAACTCCATTTTTACTACTTGGGTCAACTCCTCTCTCTAAACCTTGACCTAGGGCTTCACATCTTCTCTTGGTAAGAGCTTCACTTTAGCTTAGAAATTTTTTATTTTCACCATGGATTTTTCTTACATTATGGAAATCTGAAAATTGGGAGTTTGATGAAAAATCTTGAAAAAAACTCATGGTAAAATGTTTCTTAGAAAATAATCTTACTCAGGGAGTTAGATTTTTGCTACTTCACTGCAGTAGCACATGTGCCAATGATTCAGGAGTTTTATGCCAACTTAAGATTTAATGATGACGATCACATTCTCGTGAGAGGTAAGCAAGTTGAATTTATTGTAGAAAGGATCAATGCTTTTTATGGGCTGAGGAATATACTTCATCGTAAATATGTGTCGGCATTGTCTCAGAGTTTGAGGGGAGTTGCCCGTAAGAAGCTGTCGGTCGCCGGAATAAAAATCCTGTCGCCCGCTTTGGAAGGATGTTGAAGCATGAAATCAAACTGACCTTATATTTTTTATAGTTTAAAATGAAAGAGCATTGTACCTCAAATCCTGTATCTATCCCAAAGGATAAACACAACACTTTAGGATGAGGTTCGATCAAATAAACTAAGGAAATTATGACGTCTGTTTGGTCTGCGAAACCTTTGTATTTGTCGATAAGTTCCACTATTTAATACAAAGGATTAAATAGGGTTAATATTAAGCTGGGTTTGGGCATGCTTCCTATAAGGGCAAGCCCCTATAGTTAATTACATCTTAAATGACCAAAGCCACCTAAGAAGACTCTCGATAAAAATCAAGAAATGTTATCTTCAAGGAATTTCAAAGGGTAGGACTCTTCAACGAAATCGGACGTAGAGGTGTGAAATGGGATAGGTTCAAATTTAGAAAATTTTATTATAGAATCCAAAGGGAGAAGAACTAGGGGATGTCATGGATTCAAAGGAGAAACTCGATGACTTCCTAAGATATCGTAATGTTTGGCTTCAGTTTTGAGGAGAAATATTTGGGTGTTTCATCATGCCAATTTTACTAGTTAGGGCTTACATTCGTGTGAAATGATCACACATATAGCCTGAAAGATGTGAGGACTTAATTGCTGACGAACAAAAACCTCGGAATCCTAAGACGAGTTAGGGCTTATATTGTATAGCAAGGCTATGCAAAGACCTAAAGATAAGGTGAGGATTTATGTTGCATAAACAAGCAACCACGAAGTCTTATGGCTTTGTTGTTTAAGTCTAAGGAAGGAAGATTGTTTTAGCTGGGAAGGACAAGTTTTGCTGTTGAAGAAGGTCGTGCTACCCACTATGCTAGCTCCAAGCTTCTTGCTGCGACAAGTTTGAGTTATCTAGTGTGTCAAGTTATAATATCATATTTGGTGGCCCTACGGTTGAAGTTCATTAATTTTTATGAGGGCATATTAAAGTTGATTAGAGCGACACTTGTTAGGATCCTACGGTTCTCTCGTTCCGACACCACTATTTTCTATTGGATTCACTTAGTCCAAATGAACTTACTAAACTTCAACTTAATGAGTTCCATAATTTCATTTAAACCATGGGAAGCCTTGTTAGCAACCGTAGGTTACCTCCTCCGAGGGTTTCCCGATCATCCGATAGAGACATCTTAATGTAGTTGAAGTTGTGGTTTTGTGTGATGTTTATGATTAAATTTTGAGTTGTTTTATAGTTTGAATGTTGTGGCGGTGAATTTTTTCTTGGTTGCTTTTAGTTTTAAGTTTGGTTATGGTTATGTGGCTACCTTGAAGATTTTAGTTTTCATGCATGGTGACATCACTATTTAGCATGCAAATTTGCATGTATAAAAGTATAGTATGCAAATTTCCATGCCTCCCTCTCACCAACTGGTGAAAAGCCTCGAGTCCATTTAAACTTATTATGTTGCTTAATGGTTCTTCCTGTAAATACCCTTATTACTCAGTGAGCACTGATGTCTCAATTATCCCTAAGAATAGGGTAATTATCACTTGTGATTCAATTTAAGAATTATGTGGGTCTTCTTAAAGGGCAAGTTAGTGTAACTTGAACACTTAGCCAAATTTTTAATCCTAATTGGGCTTAGTGGTGTTTCAAGGGCCTTTGATTTAATTATGTTTATTTCCTTAATCCTTGTTTAATCAATTTTGATTTATTCAGCCTAAGTCACCACTAAGCCCTTAAGGCTTAGGTGAGTGTCTTAATTAGTTTTGAAAAGGGTTAAGCTTAAGTGGCCATGATTCTTGATTTGGGTTTTATTTGAAAATCAGAATAAGGGGTATTAAATTGATCAATTATTGTCTTCAAAAGTCATACCCCTAAGTCCAGGATCATTTAATTTTAGTAAACTTCCAAATTTTAACAATTTAGAAATTTTTTAATCTTAATTAAGAAAGTGAGATTGGTTTCTACCAATTAACCCCTTTCTGTTTCAAACATCAAATGAATTGATTAAGATTAGAGGTTACCCATCCCCTCCTTGACTTAAGCCTAAATGTTAATTAAGGCTAAATTTTCAAAATTACACATTTGCCCCTAAGGCTCTAACACTCCATAATTTGTCAAATTCAATTCAAATGACTTTGAAATTTTTATCCTACCTCATTCATGGGTCAATTGAGACATCAGTGGAGAAAATGCGATTTTTCAAAATTTAATTTAATTTATTTAATTATTTTAATACAAAAATAGGATTTTTCAAAGAAAATTCCTAACTTGACCAAGGTGAATTCTAATCCCTTGAAATTTTTACTGAAGGTAGACCTAGAAATTATTGGAATTATTTTAGTGAAAACTCATTTTTAGCCTTTTAAAAAATTATTTTTAAGCTTTGAAATTCAATACTTTTATTTAAAAAATCAAGAAAAATATTCTAATTGTTCCTAAGTGATTAGGAAGCAATTTAGAACATTTCCATGAATTTTATTATTTTTGTAATTTTTATGGATTTTTAATTATTTAAATATTTAAAATAGGCTAAAAATCAAGTTTTTTATTTTGAATATAATTTTATTTTTAAAAAATATTCCTGAACACAGAGAACTTAAAAACTAAATTTCTTAATTTTTTGAGTTATATTTTCATTTTTAAAAATCATTTAAATGCCAAAAGTGATATTTATCTTTAAAAATCAACTTAAGTTGTCAAATGAACATAAAATATTTTGAAAATTTTATGATGAATTCTTTGGATCATAGATCACAGTAGAGATAAAAAATCAAGTCATTTAAATGCTTATATTTTCCAAAATTTATTATTTTAGTGATTTAGTGTTTGTAAAATTTAAGTGCATTTTAAATGACTTGACCCATCAAATTATTTCCAAAGGCTTCTCTAGTCATGATGGACCTTGCATAATTTTGTCAGGATTTTCTAATCATTATGCTAATTTCCATGATTATTTTAAAGAAATAATGTGGAATAACTTGAAAAATATGGATCTCTATATAGGAACCTCTTTTTACTTTGGAAAAATCTGAGGATACTTCCCGTGATAGAGGTTGCAACATGCTAAAGTTTCAAGCCAAGGTGATGTATCAATATGCATGGAGAATCAAATGATTCAAAACAATGTTTAATTAATTAAAAATATTTTATGCATCACATGGACTTGAAATTTATTTCACATTATTCTCCTTTGTTCACCGAGCAAGATTGTATTTTTATTTTTTTTTGTGACTTTTCTACACAAGTTATGAATTTTCTAAGTTAAGGGTATTTAAATAAATAAGAAAAGCACTATTTATCTATTTAAACTGTGTGTGCTGACTAGATCCTAGGCAGCTCCGAAGGCATTGCGTGGCACCCTCTGGTTGGACACCGCCGTCCACGTAGTTGCTAACTCGGCCCGTAATTTATGTCATGAAGCACTGTGCGGCTGGATCTCCTCCATCTATGTGATACACACGCGATCGGACGGCTCCCCGTCATCATCCCCGATAGAATGATTCTGTGACCATCCACATTAAAACCCTAAGATCTCAGCCTAGACTCAACTAAGTCACCTCGGGTTTTATCCTATGGATTGTCTAAGTGAGTCAAAGATATCCATATGGTTAATGTGCCATGAAAGTAAGCCTAAGTAGATGGAGACTCAAAATAAGCTCGGGAGGAGGAGAAGTTTTATACCTTTGCTTTGAGAAGGAAGCCTTCAATCAGAGGTGCTTGGCACGTTCCTTGGGGTCTAAGGAGGCTAGGGATTGAGTCCCTAGTCTTGGTGTAAGGCCAAGGTATGAATTCGATCAAGCTCAACTGCAGCTGTTTGTCTAGAGCTATGCTGGAGGCTATTTCAGAGGGTAATTTGATGGGGTTTTGTCTTCTCTTGTTGTTGTGAAGGTGTGGGTACAAGCAATTGAAGTTTGGTGGAGTGTGGAAGGTGTATTGGGTTCTGTCCTAGTTTCCGGCAAGGTTTCAAGCTCAAAATTGAGCTCCGACAATGGGAATTACTGAGGGAAAATGGTTGGAATGCACTGAGGGGATCATAGGGAAGCTCTGTGTGAAGTTTGGAGAGGCCTCTCTAAGAAAATTTAAGCACACCACCCATGGCCGTGGGAGTTGAGTTTTTTTATAAAAATGGCCATGGGGTGGCTCTCAGAGCATAAGTTTGGGTGCATTGTGATACTTAGGTGGAGGGCAAATGAGCTCTTCAATTTGATTTGGATGAGCTGGTCTCTTGGTTTGATTTAGGTGAGGTTCCATGAGAGTGGCTCTTAATTTTGGGCTCTTTCGGCCACTAGGCTGGCAGGCTGGCCAGGGGTAGGTGGCTAGGAGCTCAGGGAACCCAGAGGAATCCATCACAATAAATTAATGGAAATGTGCTTTGATTTGGAAAAGGTATCTTAAGCATGTGCATTTTTTGAAATAATATCCCTTAATTTGGGGAACTTTTGGTACATGGCTTAATTTAGGTGGTTTCATGGTGTTTGGACTGGTCACTAAGTCCAACTAATGGCTGTAGTGGAGTTAATTTGGTGACTTTAGGGTGGTTAAGTCACATTTAGTGCATGGGTCCAAGAGGGTGCAAATGACCAAAACTTAGGCTTGGGCTAGGTTATCCATGTCAATTGGCCCAATTAATTGTTGAATTTGGTGTAGGTGATCAAAAGGAACAACTTTGGTGAAGGATGGAAGTGGTTTTGAACTCAATTGTTGAGGGAATTTTGAACTTTAATCAATTTGGTCATGTTGGGATAGGCTTGGTTCTAGATTGGGTTAACCTTGAGCTAACTCCAAATTGAATTTTAAAAATGGTCAATAGGGACCTCATGAAGAGTTTCCAACATGAATTGGATGCCAATTTGGACGTTAAGGAAATCGATTGGGTGAAATTTGGGGACTTGGCCAATTTGGGGCTAAATTTGGGAATTTTTGATTTGGGCCAAAATCAAATAGATATGAGGCTTCACCAAGGTCAATTAATGGTTTATTTTGATGTATAGGAATGTTATGAAGACTTTTCAATAATAATTGGGGCCAATTGACTAGGCTATGGGTTCAATTTGGTGAGATTAGGCTATGTGGTCAAAATTGAGGTTTTGACCCAAATCAAAATTGGGCTCAAATCATGGATCAACTTAGCTTTTATTTGGTTTTTTTTGGTCATATTAAAAGTGAATTTGTGTTTAGGATTGGAATTGAGGTCAATTGAGATCAAATTGTTGGACATTTGAGTTGGATTTGGGGAAATTAGGATCGTTAAAGGGCAATTTGGGGATTTTGGTTAAAGATGGTCAAATTGGCCAAATTGGGTCATGTGGTAGTTCAAAGAAATGCAATTGTGAATATTTGGGATTTATTGGAATTTTCTGGAAATTTTTGGAATTTTGAGCTATGGAGGGGTATTTTGGTAATTTGGGGGTGTTTTAGGGGTAAAAGGCCAACATGGGTATTTTGGTAATGTTGAGGTACCAATCATTACCAATAAGCCATGGACCAATGGAAATCCCATTTTGGGTCCTCTACATAGTGGTCTTAGCCAAACCATAGCCCTACAGCTAGTAGGTTTAGGGGACCATCTACATGAGTATCCCAAAAAGATCAAGGGATCTAGGCTAGAAATTTGAGTTTATGGGTTGTGAGTGAATGTGGGTGTATATGAGTGTAGATGAGTTTAGTGAGTGTAGTGGGTTCCTTTGCTCCAGACCAACACGCAGGGTTAACCTTAAGGTCCAGCAGTCCTAAGGGTGACTCATCTTGAGTTTCCCCCATAGTGATCCCACCTACTAAATCATAGAGGTTAAGACCAACATGCGGCACTTCAAGTTGAGTAAAGAAGAGGGTAGAATTTCTAATGGTGAGGGTTCCGTATCTATCTTTCTAAGAATAGTCAATAGGAAAATCCTATGGCTAGACCTTAGGCTACTAAAGAGGAAAAACTAAACCTCAACCAAAAGTGAGGTCAACAAATGGACCCCCAATAGGTGTGGTGTGCTGGGCAAGCACACCGCGCGTATTGGCATTGACCGACAAGATCAACAAAAACCATTATAACCTCTAAGTCAACAGGCCATAAAATATGTGTAGGGTCGTGTGTGTGATTTTTTTTCTGCAGGGGAATTAGCAGGTGTGTGTTTAATTAAGTCGAGAAGTAGGGACTCTCGTTGGGGATTGGAGAGTGTACTTTGAGTTATGAAATTTCAAAGATTTTGAAAGGATGGGAGTCAGAATGTAAGTGTTGACCACGAGGTGTGAATTGAAATTCAGATATCAATTCAAAGAGAGAGAGAGAGAGAGAGTCGGAGTGTAAGGACCGACCTCAAATGTAATGAATCAGAAATGTAAGACTGATTCAGAAATAAGAATTGAAATGTAGGTCAATTGTCAATTCAAAGTGTCAGAATGTAAGGACCAACCTCAAATAAAATGAATCAGAAATGTAAGACTGATTCAGAAATGAGAATTGAAACGTAGGTCAATTATCAAAAGAGGGTGTCAGAATGTAAGGACCGACCTCGAATGTAATGAATCAGAAGTGTATGACTGATTCGGGAATGAGAATTGAAATGTAGGTCAATTATCAAAAGAGGGTATAGGAATGTAAGGACCGACCTCAAATGAAATGAATTAGAAATGTAGGACTGATTCGGAAATGAGAATTGAAATGTAGGTCAATTCTCAAAAGAAACTGTCGGAATGTAAGGGCCAACCTCGAATAGAATGAATCAGAAATGTATGATTGATTCGGAAATGAGAATTAAAATATAGGTCAATTCTCAAAAGAAGGTGTCGGAATGTTAGGACCAACCTCAAATGAAATGAATAAAAAATGTATGACTGATTTAGAAATGAAAATTGAAATTTACAAAGCTTATGTTGTTGAATTTGCAAAAGTGTATCATTTGGAAAGGTTGATTTTGTAGAAGATTTGTAGAGCTTTGTGAGGTTTTGTGCAGAATGCAAAATTCTACGAGGATGTGAAGAGAGTTAAGGTAGATAACGATGGTTGTGCTGCATGCACAAAGAGTACGAAATTCTGAAAATGGAAGCATCCACTCAGCAGGTTTATTTCATTTTCTTGTTGTTTTCATCACATTTAGTTTTTCAAAAATGTGTTTTTAAAGTTTTAATTTTAATTGGTTGATTTTTCAAAGAAATTTGTTTTGTTATTCACTCATTTATGATTATTTTTCATTTGTGTTTTATTCATTGTTGAAGATCTGTTGTTTAGTTCTTTGCTCATTGAAATTCTGAACCATCGCATGGTTCGCGGCTTTCATCCATCACACAAAAAGGCAACGGACAAAAAGGCACAATTTGAGAGAAATTTCCATTAATCTGCCCCAAAAAGGGATACCATGAATTAGACATACGCTAATGCCTCAAAAGGTACATCATGTAATCCATGCTGAAATACATTGAGAATCATCTCATGATATGAATACACTGTAGAATGCATACATCATATACTTGTCATGCTATTAAAAGAAAGCAAGTGAATACTCTATGCCTGGTATATTGAGCTCCTGATCAAGCAGACCTTCTAAGTCATGCTCCAGGATAAGAGTTCCCTTCGCATGTACTTAGAGGTATAACCTTCTCATAGCTCTTATGGAAACAACCCCTCTAATTCTGGGCCCTGCTGGAATCCATACGGTATTTTACTGTCATCCATTCTGTGGAAGGTTACAGACATCCTACGGTGTCGTACTGCTGGAATGCAGTGCTTGACAATGTCTGCACCGTTGCTCTTAAGAGAAAGTACTGAACCCGCTGAAAGAGGAATCTCCACAACTCCTAAAAATTCGACAGGGCCGACTACATCAATTTCTTTTCCAAGCAGAATATTGCTTTTACTCATGAATGAGACCGTGCAGAAAGACCTCACAAAATCATGATGGTTGATGTCTGGGGGAATGCAGTCACTTTCTTCGTAAATGTTAGTGATGCAACAGTTGGGAATGCAAGTAATGGGTAGAATATTCCACTTGACCATTCTCTTAATCATCCATTTTATCATCAGTGGTAACAGATCCACTTGGTCGTATCTGAGGATCCCAGGCCAATTCCTCTGTCTGTCGTTCGT
Organism: Phalaenopsis aphrodite; assembly: GCA_003013225.1. Classification (NCBI taxonomy): domain Eukaryota; kingdom Viridiplantae; phylum Streptophyta; class Magnoliopsida; order Asparagales; family Orchidaceae; genus Phalaenopsis; species Phalaenopsis aphrodite. The sequence goes on along the minus strand of NEWO01000245.1, from coordinate 550,354 downwards.
AAAATTATAGGAATAACCACATTGGATGGTGATTCTTCCCTTTCCCCTCATCCATTTATTCAACTTGGAATATGACCTCTCCATGAGAAGGCCTGCTCGACCTCTATCTCTTAAATCAAAGATGCAGTTCAGAATGATTCTTTCATCAGTTTCAGAGAAAACCCTGGTATATAGCTCCAGATCTTCCAATATGTTGACAAACATTTCTTGAACATCTTCATAGAACTCAAATTCTCTTTTATTTACTCTGCTTATCTTGTAGTATTCTACCATACCAAGAGTTGGCAGCTGTCGTGGGCACTCCTTCCTTTGGGCCTCGGCGGGAACCCAAATTGGTGTCGGTCGATCTTAAATATGAGATTCAGCCTCTAGTGGGATGTAAGATCCTGGGCTCGATGACGCATGTTGATCCGTCCCCTATGGGACATACGGTTCATTTGTCGTGAAGCCTGGAGCCTGAGACTCGTTGGTGCTTGAAGTGTATTCTTCTAATGTACTGAAACGCTGTAGATGTAGAACGTTGCAGTCTTGGCAATCTACAAAAGCGCCCGTGTCTGATGTCCCGACCGATACCTCAACGTTGCATGTCGGGCAACCCCTGCATAAGATATCTGGAACTGGGAGCACATCTGATTCTGTCACAAATCCTGACTCTTCATCTGTAGTGGGCAGGCTGGTAGAAGTTCTCTTAGATCTGGGTCATAATTATGTCCCTCAAGAATGGGGGTAAGAAAATTGCTCACGTCTCTCTGGCGTTTTCGTTCCCGTCACAGAAACGCTCTCTGTTTCTTTCGATTGACATTTCTTCACTGCATCTTGTGGAGAGGAGTATTCGGTAGTTGTTCACTATGGGCGACTATCAGGTCCCTTGCTGGAGTAGCTGTCATGGAGGGCAGTCGGCTGGGCCCCTCCATTGGATCTTGTTCCGCTATCACGTTTTTACCTTTGCATAACACGTTGTCTTGAGTGGTCACCCTCAAAAGTGAAGGCAGTCCCTCCTTCTCTTTCTTGCTGACTACGTCCATTAGAGGACCCTCGTAGTCCATATCAACTTGGTTGAAATCCAAGTTGAAATTTATGACACCTCCTTGCGGCACCATCTCTTCATTCAGTGCGAGGTTCCAGCCGTCCTGGAAGGCAAAGATCAGCCTCTGTCCTGACTTTTTTCTGCAGACGACAAGAAAAATGTCAGTGGGCCGAAGCTTAGCATGAATAGGAACAAAACAAAATATTTATTAAAGGAAATTTTAATTTGTTTTGGTGAAAAGGATTATTCATTTTATGTGTGAGTCTTGTTTGATTTAATAGGGTATTTAAATTCAAAAGTAGAAAAGAGAACGTGTAAAGTTTAAAAATCTTCTCAAAATTTTCATTATATTGAGGTTAATTACAAAGTTTGGACCCGGTCATAGACATTGGCCTCATAGATAACCTTAAAACAATCAAAGTTTCAAAGTTTTCAAAGCAAGTAGAGATAAGCAGACGCAAGTGGCATTAAGCAGCATCAGGTTGCGTAATAGGTTTTCAGGTATCGTCCATTTATCAGTAACATTAGTCTTTTATCCCGGAAGTCCACTAACTGGTAGGCTCTTTCTGTATAGATCTTCTCAACAACAAATGGTCCCTCCCAAGTTGGCTCGAACTTCCCACCTATTTTCCGGCGAGCAAGAATAGGCCTTTTGAGCACAAGTGCGAGTTCATAAATTTTGAATGTCTTTGGGCGGACCAATTTGTCATGGTCTTGTACCATCTTTGTCTGGTATAGCTCCAAATGTTGTTGGGCTTCTAGTCATTTTCCTTCAAGACTCTCCAGTTCTTCAAGTCTGACTTTCGCACTTTCTCCCGTTGTGAGTTGGTTGACAATGGCGACTCTTAGAGATGGTGTCTGGATTTCTAGCGGTAGCACGGCCTCGGTCCCGTACACGAGCATATAAGGTGTACACTGAGTTGGAGTCCTGAAAGTCGTCCGGTAGGCCCACAAGGCTTCTAACAGTTTGTTATGCCAATCCCTCTTGTTTTCATCCAATGTGTTCTTCAAAATCTGTACCAGTGTCTTGTTAAAAGCTTCAGCCAGACTATTTGCTATGGTATAGTAAATTCTAGAGTATCTCCAATCTATTTTGTGTCTTCTTACTAAATTGTTGATCTCTGTACTTTTGAAAGTTGTCTCGTTGTCAGAGATTATTTTTCACGGTACTCTAAAACGGTAGACAATTTGGCCTTTCAAAAATTGAAGGATGTACTGTGTCGTAACCTCACGTAACGGTACTGCCTCTGCCCATTTGGAGAAGTAATCTGTAGCAGCAAGTATAAACCTCTGTCCTTTAGAAGATGGAGGGTCTATCGGACCTATTATGTTTGTGCCCCAACACTCGAATTGCCACGAGGCAACATTTTGGTGCAGTACTTTCAGAGGCTGGTGTAAGACCACCCCATGCACTTGGCATTGATGATATCTTCTAGCTGTATCCATGCAATCGGACATCATTGCTGACCAATAATATCCGAGTCTTTTTATCTTCAATTTCATTTTTGGTCCCGACTGGTAAGCGCCACACAATCCGACATGTACTTCTTTGACAACATTATGTGCCTCGGCTTTGCTCAAACACTGTAGCCACATTTGGTCGAATGATCTGCTATAGAGAACATTTCCCATCAGTGCGTAAGACATAGCCCTTCTTGTGATGTGGTGCGCCTCAGACTTTTCTTCTGACAGCTTTCCAGTATGAAGATATTCTATTAATGGCTTACGCCAATCTTCGTTGATGTATGCAACTGTATTTATTGTTTCTTCTTTTCCAAGCTTGCGTAGAGTTTCGCAGTCGTTTTGAGACAAGACTCGTCTTCCTTGCACCGTAACTTTATGGAATCCTCCGGGGGACACGCCATTTCCTTAGCAAGTTTTGTTAGAGCATCAGCAAGGGCATTATCTCCCCGAGGAATCCGGTAAAACGACACCTTAGGAATCTGCTCCAGGAGCATCGTCGTGTACTGATGGTACTCTGCTAGTCTTGGTTTCAAAATTTTGCATTGTCCGGCGACCTGCTGAATGACAAGTTGAGAGTCACCATAGATGACAATGTTTGTTATATCCATTGAGATTGTCAACTCCAATTCGGTAACTAAAGCTTCATATTCTGCTTCATTGTTGGTGCATGGCTCTGTTAGGTGGTATGAGAACCTCATCATGCCCTTATATGGCATAATAAAGATCAAACCAATCTATGCTTTACCTAGTATAACTGTGTCGGATCCCTTGTCTTTCCTGGCTAACGAAGAACCATCGAAGTACATTTCCCAGCGCTGAGCACTAGAAAATTCATTTGTAGTATTTGCTCGTCTGGTAACTCGTTGTTGAGAGAGGACCCAACTACCAGTGAGTGTGTAGCGAGAAAGTCTACTAGTATTTGTCTCTTGATAGCACGGAGGGGCACAAAAGTTATATTAAATTGCAATAAGATCATTGACCATCTCGCTAAACGTTCGGAGAGTGTTGGTCGGGTCATCAGATATTGCAATGGAATAACTTTCGATATCAAAGTAATCTTATGAGAAAGCATGTAATGTCTAAGCTTTTGAGCGGCGAAAATTAATGCCAGACAATGCTTCTCAATAGGTGGATACCTCATCTCCGTCGGTATTAGATGAAGACTCAAGTAGTAGAGTGCTTTTTCTTTGCCCTCATCATTGACTTGGGCTAAGAGGGCTCCAAGAGAGTCATCCAAAGCCGCGGTATAAAGTATCAACGGTTTCCCTAATAAAGTCATCAAAACCTCCAAGAGAGTCATCCAAGGCTACCAAAACATGAGGTGTCATTAAATATTGTTTAGCTTTCTCAAAGGAACGCTGACATTTCTCTTCCCAAATAAATTTGGCGTCCTTTTTAACCCATGCCAAGAAAAGCTAACACCTACCTGAGAGATTAGAAATAAAGAGTCTTAGATATGCCAACTCCCCTCGAAGGAACGTAGCTGCTTCAAGGTTTTAGGGGGAGGCATTTCCGAGATAGCTTTAACCTTATCCGGGTCGATCACGATTCCCCGATGACGGACAACAAATCCTAGAAATTTCCCAGAGGTGATGTCAAAAGCGCACTTTAAGGGATTCATTTGAAGGTCATATCATCGTAATCGTTCAAACACGATCCTCAAATCGTACAAATGGTGTATTTTTTGTTTACTTTTGATGACCAAATCATCCACGTTGCATTCTACTTGATTGTGAATGAGGTCGTAAAAAATCTTCATCATTGCACGCTGATATGTCGCTCTGACGTTCTTTAGGCCGAACGACATCACTGTGTAACAGAAGATTCCAATCGGTGTTATGAAAGCTGTAAGCACTGCATCCTCGGGAGCCATCTTGATTTGGTTATATCCTGATGATCCGTCCATGAAGGAGAAAATTTCATGTGTCGAAGCGATGTCCACCATCATTTCTGGTATAGGTAGTGGAAACTCGTCTTTTGGACATGCTTTGTTCAAATCTCTGAAATCGACACAAAATGGGATCTGTCCATTTTTCTTCTTAATAGGTACGATGTTGGCTAACCACGTGGGGTACTGCTCCTCTTTAACAAAGTTGGCGTCTATCAAGTTCTTCACTTTGGCGATGACTTCTTGTTCTATTTCAAGGCGCATTCTCCTGGGAGCTTGTTTTACTGGGGTTATATTCTTATCCACCCCAAGTTTATGGACTGCAACCTCTGCTGACAGCCCTGACATTTTATCGTAGCTCCCTGCAAAGCAATCTTTAAATTTTGTTAATAGTTTGACATGTTCTGCTGATTCTTTGTCATTAAATAGAGAACTTATAAATGTAGGTCGGGGTCGTTCTTCAGTCCCAAGGTTAATATCTTTCAATTCATCAACAGTGGATTTAATTTCTTCCTCAAATTCTGGCGGAGCAACTTTTATTGGTTATATTCAGTAAAGTCATCCTTTATATCAAGACAATCCTCTTTTGACTCACTAGTAACAACCATACAAAATTCAGGATCATCGACTGGGTCAACTGTATCAAATTCGAGACCTTCTTTTGAATTGGGAGTTCGACTTTTAGCATTTCATAATTTTTCAAAAAGTTGAATATCTTTTGATATTTGTTTTGGTAAGTGTATTTGTTGAATTAACTTTTGAACACAAGGCGAGAGGTAACCAAAAAGAAATTCCGTTAATTCATTAGAATCAACATCCAAATTTACATGTTTTTAAAGCTCAGTAGAGGTAGAAACATGGTAAAATTTGGTCAGCTTTGAACCAACACTACAGACTTCCTTGACCTCTAAACTCTCGACCTTTTGAGGGAGAATCAGAGTAAGGGTCATAGTATTCACATAGTGGTTTATTCGATCATACATTGTTTCATATTCATTCCCCTATGTATCTTCTAGGGATATCTCGTACTGAGGTTTGTTCTGCTTTGTCATCATTACTTCATTGTCAGAACTATCTTCATCACCAATGTTGATAGTTGGCATAGTCTGTTCAACAATTAAATTGATCTTTCCTCGTCCGTGTTCGCGGCCTCGACCTCGAGTGCATGAACTAAAAGAACCTCCACCAACCCATTGTAAGGGAGTGGTAGAGGTTCTTGAAGCGGAGTTGTTTGGCCTGCTCTTTGTGATTTTTCTGAATAGTCATCTTTGTTTGTAAAAACTTCACGAGAGAAGACAATTCTCTTTGGAGGCGCGTAGTAGACAGCATCTTCCTGGATAACAACTTCATGCACTGAAAATGGTTGTAGATCTCCCTTGATGCAATTTTCTTGACCATCTTTGCGGTATTTAATGCACTGGTGTAGGGATGAGGGAACCATATTATGCTCATGAATCCATGGTTGATCCAATAGAGCGTTAAAAGAGGTCTCGACATTGATGATATTAAATTTAACGGTTGTTACAAGTTCTCCAACCTTCATAAGTAATGTAATTGATCCAAGGGCTCTTTCTCCTTTTTGGTTGAATCCTCTTAACATCATCTTTTCGGCCGTATGCTCTTGAGCTTCAATATCCAAATAGGCTAATGTCCGTAGGCTCATCAAGTTAAGAGATGCTCCAGGATCCACTAAAACTCTAGATAACACAAATCTACAGATGTTGACGGAGATGTAGAGTAGACAGTTGTGGTCGGTGGTACCGAGCAACAAGTCTTCATATGTGAATGTTACCCCTGACTGTTCTCTCAATGAGCAAACTTCATCTGAGGATGTGCTAGCCAACTGAGCTAAGAAAATTTATGGATCAAGCAGAGCTGTAACCAGAGATTCTCTCATCTCCTTTGACAGGATCAGAGCGTCGTAGATGCTTAGTCGGGTAGACAACTTCCTAAGATGAGCTAGCACTTTGAAGTCTACTTTGCATGATCCTCCGATTTTATCTTGATTATTTTGTTCTTCCACTAGCAGAGGTGGGGGCATCTCTTCTCGAGTCATTATCTGTTTTTTTTTGTCTGTTGGAGTTGTTCTTGGTGATAACACTTTTCCGCTCCTTAAGTTGACTTATGTGATTTCCTTTTCTTGAGATATCATTGTTGAATCTTCTGGTATATTTTCCTCCTCATCGTAAAGATCTAAGTTGATGGCGAGCGGTGTACCATGATGCTTGAGAGTTGGCTCTTCGTTATCGGTGCTATCGTAAGCGATATCATTGATGTCTTCTTTGGACTTGACAACGAGTTCATCAGACTCAAATACAATTTGAGGATCATTTTGGGGATTGAGATTGCAGCTAGATCGGTCATAATCAGTCACGTTATTACCAGAACTAGTCAAAACATAGCCCAAATCACAATCATTATATTCATAAGACCACAGAGGGACAAAAAGATAATCATACAATTTTCTTCCCCAAATCTGAGACAACCAATCTAGTAGAGGCGGCCCCTATCCTACCCCCCGTGCTATCAATCATGGTAGTACACTTTTCTTCTTCCTAATCTTTGTCCTTAACGATGATGAATTTTCTGGTGAAACCTTCATCTCAGGCTCGGCATGCTGCAGACCTTGAATGGAGGCTTGTTTTGATGCAGATTGTATCATGTTTAGTATCTTCTTGGACAATCTGCTTTAGACCTTCTTCCATTCTTCTTCAGTGTTTGTAGAAGCTTGTTTCGATGAATTCTGTATTTTATTGAGGACCCTCTTGAGTTCATCCCAAGTTGTAATCCATCAATCTGTTTCAGTATACGGATCGATCAAAGAGATTGAATCAGCTGAAACCATGTTTATGGAACCTTTTTCAGGTTCTCTCAAATCCTCCTTCGGGATTGTTATATTATCTTCCTTGAGGTTCTTCTCAAGCCAGTCTTTAAAGATGAAACACTTGTCTATAGTGTGCCCAAGCAACCAGTGGTATGGGCAATAATTTGGTTCATTCTTCTCATCCACCTCTTCGGGTTTCTTTGGATCAGGTAGTTTGTATTCTATTTTCTTCATCAAGCTTTTGAATATTTTAGGTACAGCTTCATCCTTAAAGGAATACACAAGTTTTTGTCGTTCTAACAGGGATATTTTGTTACCCGCTGTTCGAGGTGATCCCTCCTGAGACAGCTGTTGGTTGGATTGACTGCTCTGTTTCTGAGAGTACTGTGACGAAGACTGGCAATGCTCTTCTGCATATACCTTTATCGGCTGCATTCCTTTATCGACAATCACGACTACTCTTGATTTCTTTTCGAACACTCTGGTCACCTTAGCCTTTTCATGTGGCTCCATGTGCTTCATTTCTTCTTGAAGACTGCTGAATTTATTGAGTAGCTTCATGAAGGATTTTATGGTGAGTCCCTTAAGCATGAAAGCTACTGCCCATGAATGCTTTTGAGTAGAATCTCAATCTCTTGATGTTTCTGTAGCTGAGGTTCACATTTCATGCTAAGGTTCCTCCACCTCAAAATATAGTCTGCCAAGGTTTCACTGGGCTTCTACTTCTCCATCATGAGCTCTCCAATATACACGTGATGTTGTGCCCCAACAAATCTTTTCACAAATAACTTTTCCAACTAAGAAAATGTTTTAACTGACTCATTGAGCAAGTCAATGTACCAGTCGAAAGCAATCCCTGACAAGCTGCTAACGAACTGCTGGCAGAGTAGAGCTTCGTTATTCCTCGTGTTGCCACAACTGGCTCGAAGATGTGCTATATGCTGTGTGAGATTTTCAGACCCATCGAATATCTTGAAATTTGGGGTCATAAAACCCTTGGGGAAAAGCACGACATCAAACACGAAAGGTAATCTGGTCCAAGAGGGACATGGACATATTACAGATGTGTGAAAATAATATTTCTTCATTTGTATAGAGAGAAAAGCACGTCCCAGTGGAGTCGCCATAAGCTGTCGGCATTATTTTGGGGTTGGAGGGGAGTTGCCCGTAAGAAGCTGTCAGTCGCTGTAATCAAAATCTCATCGCTCGCTTCGGAAGGACATTGAAGTATGAAATCAAACAAACCCCATATTATTGATAGTTTAAAATGAAAGAGCACTGTACCTTAACTCCTGTATCTATCCTGAAGGATAAACACAAGACTTGAGGATGAGGCTCGATCAAATAAACTAAGAAAAGTATGACATCTATTTGGTCTACGAAACCTTTCTATTTGCCGATAAGTTCCCCTATTTAATATAAAGTATTAAATAGGGTATATATTAAGCTGGGTTTGGACACGCTTTCTATAAGGGCAAGCCCCTATAGTTAATTACAGCTTAAATGACCAAAGCCACCTAAGAAAACTCTTGATAAAAATTAAGAAATGTTATCTTCAAGGAATTTCAAAGGGTAGGACTTCAACGAAATCAAACATAGAGGTATGAAAGGTGATTGGTTCAAATTTGGAACATTTTATTGTAGGATCCAAAGGGAGAAGAACTACGGGATGTCATGGATTCAGAGGAGAAACTCGGTGACTTCCCAAGCTATCCTAATGTTTGGCTTTAATTTTGAAAAGAAATATTTGGGTGTTTTATCCTACCAATTTTATTAGTTAGGGCTTACATTCGTGTGAAATGATCACAAAAATAGCGTGGAAGATGTAAGGATTTAGGTCGCGACGAACGACAACATTGGAATCCTAAGACGAGTTAGGGCTTACATTGTATAGCAAGGCTATGCAAAGGCCTAAAGATAAGGTGAGGATTTACGTTACATAAGCAAGCAACCTCGAAGTCCTATGGCTTTGTTGTTTAAGTCTAAGGAAGGAAGATTGGTTTAGCTGGGGAAGACATGTTTTTCTGTTGAAGATGGTCGTGCTGCCCACCATGCTAGCTACAAGCTCCTTGAGTTATCTAGTGTGTCAAGTTATGATGTCAAATCAGTTGGCCCTATGGTTGAAGTTCTTTAAATTTTATGAGGGCGTATTAAAGTTGATTAGAGCGACACCAGTTAGGATCCTACGGTTCCCTTGTTCTAGCATCACTATTTTCTATTAGATTTGCTTAGTTCAAATGAACTTACTAAACCCAACTTAATGAGTTCCATAATTTCATTTAAACCGTGGGAAGCCTCGTTAGCAGCCGTAGGTTACCTCCTCCAAGGGATTCCCGATCATCTGATAGAGACATCTTAATTTAGTTGAAGTTGTGGTTTTCTGTGATGTTTGTGATTAAATTTTGAGTTCTTTTATATTTTGAATGTTGTGGTGGTGAATTTTATCTTGGTTGATTTTAGTTTTGGTTTTGGGTTATGGTTTTGTTTATGTGGCTATCCTGATAGTTTCAGTTTTCATGCAGGTTGACATCGTTGTTTAGCATGCAAATTTGCAGATATAAAAATATAGTATGAAAAACACAGTATGAAAGTACAAGAAAGACAATACTGAAAACGGTAAAAGTGTACCTGGTGAGTCTTCTCGTTCCACCACCTTAAACTTGAAATGCATGTTAAGGCAGTTTATGAAGAGCAAGAAAGGTAAAATTTTAGTAAAAAAATCATGTTGGCGGCTGACTTCCCTAGTGCTGTGCTAGAGTTTTGGTATGGAAGATTGCGGCGACTGTGGGGTTTTGCTAGTTTTTCTGGTTGCTTTCCTGGTTTCTTTGAGTGGTTGGGGTTTTAGACTTCCTATTTGTTGGTGCTTTTGTTATTTTCCTCCGACCCGGGCCGTTTTTATTTGTCGTTTGCTTCCTCACTGTTTTTTTTTTGTTGTTGAGTGTTTTGATGGCTGAGTTAACCCCATTGATGTTGTCACTAATGCAATTTGGAGCAAGGCCACTTATGCTGGTGTGGTTGGAAATGGAAAGACCTCTGTGCTTGATGTTAACCTACTGGTTTTTCCCTAATCATTTCATAATGCTGCTATTGGTAAAGAGCAATGTCAGCTTATCAATCCCTTGGATGTAAAGGAGGGCAAGATTGCCATCTTTTATAGCAACGAAGATCTAGTCTCTCTAAAGGCTGAGTGCAAATTTATACTCATTGGCAAATTTCAATTAATTCACCCCAAAATGGAAATTGCTAGGAAGTATTTTGACAATTTTCCATTTGTTGGTGCTTGGCAATTGGGGCTGATTGATGGCAGACATATCATGATTAAATTGGCATTAGAGGAGGACTATGCAATGCTTTTTTGGAAGAAAAATATCTCCTTCGATGGTACCCTCATGAAGATCATTAAAAGGACACCTAACTTTGATCCTAGCAAAGAACCCGCTATTGTCCCAATCTGGTTCAAGTTACCTGGTCTCCCAGTACATTTTTTCATCCACAAAGTTCTCTTTAATATTGGGTTGGCACTGGGGAGACCATTGAAAATGGACTTCCCTACTTTTAATTTCTCAAGGCCCTCTATAGCTAGAATTCAGATGGAGAGGTTCAGGTGGAGAGGGACATCACTCTCCCAATGGTGGAGGAAATTTTGGCTTGTGTCTAAGGAGGAGGGGCACTGGAAGAAAATTGTCATGGAGCAAAAACTTATTATTTCCATCATGTAGGATCTTGGACACACTTCTGATAGGTGTTACAGGTTACATCCTACTCACAAGAAGAAAACCACATTGGCTGTAGAAAGGAAAGACATTCTTGAAAACAATAACAAGTTTTCTGAAAACCTTACTAGAAAAATATAGCCAACTGAGGGGGATGCATACAGAGGAGCTGAGGATCATTTAAATCACTAGAACACACTCATTACAAATCTTGAAGAAATCCCTAAGCTTACAATGCTTGCAGAAACACAAATGGAAGAGGGAGAATGCATTGTGACTTCTCTACTTTATGTAGAGGAGAAAGCAGTAACTGTTCACCCTAGTACCCCAACAGAAACTGTAAAACTTCTTGAAAATCAGTTATCTACAATGTAGCAAACATTGGAACAAGATTGACAAGTTCAGAAAGCAAAAAAGAAAATGAAATCTGTATTGGAAGAAAAGGGAAGTTTAAACCCAACATAACCTATAAGGCCTTCTGAAAATGAAATTGTTGAAATGTAGCAAACAATGGAGCAAGAGTGGCAAGTTCAGAAAGAAAAAAAGAAAAAGAAATATGCTCTAGAAGAAAAAAAAACTTTTGACTGAAAATTATCACACTGGAAGATCTCCAAATTCTCAATAAAATTCACCCACACAGCTTACAAGGGGGAGGACTGGATCAAGATCTCAGCCCTTTCACACCAAATATCTCACCATGATTAATTTCATTTGTTGGAATGTTAGGGGCATTGCTCACGCCTCCTCCATAAAAATAATTATGCATCTCAATAAAAAACACAATCTTTGGTGTATTTCCATACTTGAACCTATGGTTCATAAACATCCTCAACAAATCCTATCTAGATTTGTTGGCTTTTCCCATTATTATAATATAAATAATAAAATTTGAATCTTTTGCACGAATGAGATTACTTGCAATATCCAAGCTGATCATCCTCAGTTTGTCCATTTCTCTTTTAATACTTGTGGTCACAAATGTTTTTCCACCTTTATTTATGTTGGCTGCACTAAGCCTGACAGAAGTGCATTGTGGAACTCCTTGCAAACTATTAGTACCTCTATGGATGGTTGCTATTTAGTAGGAGGTGACTTTAATTGCATAGCTACCTTTGCTGAGAAGGTTGGTGGAAGACCCCCTAATTTAGCCAAAATGAATTTATTTTCTGATACATTATTCAAAATAGAATGTTTGATATTGGTTTCAAGGGGCCAGAATACACTTGAAAGAGAGAAGCTATTTGAGAAAGACTTGATAGAGTTTTGGTTAATGATAAGTGGTGTCAATTTTTTTTACACACTTTTGTTACTCACTTAAGTCTTGCAGGCTCTGACCACAGGACACTTCTTATTTCTATTGCTGCCAATGAATCTAACTACTCTCCTGCTCCATTTAAATATCTAAATATGTGGTCTGATCATCACTCTTTTATAAAAACTGTGACATCTTCTTGGATTAATTCTTTTAATCTAGGCCATTGGTCCAATCTTGTTCATCTGCATTTAAATACTAGCAAGGGTCTGAAAAAAATGGGATTGGAATGCTTTTGGTAATGTTTTTGCTACTGTGTAGCATGTTGAAAAGGAAGTTCTCGAAATGAAGAAGGTTGTTTTGGATGAAGGTGGGGAGGAGGATTTGCTTTTAGGTTCCCAAGAAAAGCTTATTACTGTCATTGACAGATAAGATTAATTCTTGAAACAGAAAGCTGCCATCAGCCACTTTAAGGCTGGGATAGAAACACTAAATATTATCAATCATGCTTGCATCAAGCACAGAAGACAATGTAATACTATTCGCAGGATTCAAAATTCTAAAGTTATATGGCTTGCTGATAATCAATCCATTGCTCTTGATGCTGTTAGTCACTTCCAAAATGATTTAACTAAGTTTTAAACCCAATGAATCCCAATTGAAAATTTGTATTCACCTGATGATATTTTCTACACTGCTAACCTCTATCTGGATTAGATTCGAACTTCTCAGGAAATTTAGCAGGCACTCCAAACCATTGATAGAAATAAAGCTACTGGACTTGATGGTTTTACAGTAGATTTTTAAAAGAAATCTTCGGATATAATCAAATATGATTTAGTTTCAGCTATCCATGTTTTTTTTCCTTAGATCCAATATACCTCCTTATTTCAATGCTTCAAACATTGTTCTCATTTCTAAAACCGCTGTTCAAAAGAATTGGAATGATTATAGGCCTATCAGACTTACTTCAGTTATAAGTAAAATGATTATTAAAATTATAGTTGAAAGACTTCAAACTCACCTTGGCAGACTTATATGTGAGAACCAATCTGCCTTTGTCAAAGGTAGATCCATTATTGACAATGTACTACTTGCTCAGGAGTTACTTTTGGACATGGTCAAATCTTGCAGAAGTTGAAATCTAATTTATAAATTAGATATCAAGAAGGCTTATGACACCATCTGCTAAGATTTTATTTTAGATGTCCTGACTACTAGAGACTTCTCCCAAGCTTTTTGTACTCTCATTTACAGGTGGCTCAAGGATAACAACCATTCTGTCTTAGTTAATAGGCAAGCTTAGGGACACTTTTATGCTACAAGAGGTCTAAAGTAAGGGGATCCCTTATCTCCCACTATATTCATTTTAGCTATGGACCATCTCTCAAGAATGTTTAATAAAGACCTCCTGCCCCTCAACTATGTCAGGTACCATAGTAAATCCAAAGTAGTTGTTTCTCACTTAATTTATGAAAATGATATTATGGTTTTTTCAAGTGCTAACAAGAATGCTGTGAAGAAGATAGTTAATTGCCTACAGAAGTTAAAATTGCATTATGGGATGTCTTTCAATCCAGATAAGTGCAACATTTATTTTAGCAAGGCTACTCCATTAGGGCATAAGCATTGGATTCTTGATCACGCTAAATTCAATAGCTCTCCTCTTCCAATAAAATATCTTGGAGTTCAATTGATCAAAGGAAGAACTAAACAAACTAAATTTGAGGATGTATTAGGAAAATATTCTACCAAACTTTCCTGCTGGTCAAACCATTTTCTGTCTAATGGAGGTAGAATTACTTTATTGAACAACATCCTAACTACTTTTCCTTCCTACATTCTTCAAATGACTACTATGAAGAAAAGTACTCAAATACAAATGGAAAGGGTGTTTGATAGATTCTTATGGGTTTGTCAGAGGCAGTAACTTCATTGGTCTAGCTGGCAAAAGTTAGCTAAACCCACTTTGGCTAGTGGTATTGGTTTTAAAGGCCTACAACATCTTCTTCAAGTAAACCTTTGTAAAATTTGGATTAAATTTAGATAGAAGCAATCCTTTTTGGCTAAATTTATGAGGAACAAGTACTGCAAGGAGAATCATCCTTGCACTGTGGCTAGGAAGATAGAGGACTCTAAGCTCTGGGTACAAATGCTTAAAATTAGGTAGCAAGCAGAAGATTTATTTCTCTGGAATTTTGACAATGGTGATATCAACTTTTGGTTGGACTCTTGGTGTCCCAAAGAGACACTGAAGTCTAACTCAGACAATATAAACACTCAACTATAAATGGCTGACTGCTAGTAGGATAATTCCTGGTATTTACCTGTGCTTAAAGCCATTCTTCAGGAATAGTTTGTTATTCGGATTAGCAAAATCTAGTTTGATAGATCTAAAGTTCATAGGTGCATATCAAAATTTAACTAAATTAATTTATATGAAACTTAACACTTGGGAACATAAACCTTGGGGAGAATTAATTTGGCACAAAAGCATATCCCCTTCTATGTCTTTCTTCAACTGGAGAATGATTAATGGATTCCTTCCTACTAATGACATATTTTAGGTTAAAGGACTAAGAGGACCCTCAGAAAGTATTTTATGTGGTAAGGAGGAGGAGTCTATTCCTCATCTATTTTTCATGTTGTTTTGCCCAGCAGGTTTCGACTAACCTCGCTAAGAAACTTAACATTAATACTATATATCTTGAATGGCTTAATATTAATACTTGCTGAAAGAGCTGGAATTCTACAAAACTTGGAATGGTGGCTTTTATGGTGGCCTGGTTCCTTTGGATGGCTAGGAATAAGGCCAAACTTGATTATCAACCTACTACCATATCTAAAGTAACTAAAAACTACATCTCTTACCTTCATAAAGTAATTCTTTATAAGAAGTTCCTTTGCATTTGCCCTCTCCCCCAGAATGAAAGGTCTCATTCTCCAAAAGTAACTACTATTTTTTGGCATCCACCTACATGGCCTTATATCAAAATCAATACTAATGGCAGCTTTTTTAAATTGGGTGTTGGAGTGGGTGGTGTTTTAAGGGACCTTACTGGACATATTTTACTTTATTTTCAAACTATTGTTGTTGCCACTGATGCTTTGGAAACTGAGTTGATTGTTGTTTATTGGGCCATTACCTTTGCCAAGATGACAACATTTACTACTAGAAGGGGACTCCCATATTCTCTTGCAGCTGATACAAGATGGTAGGCCCTCCTCCTGGCATCATTTGCAATGGGTAAAAAAGATCTAGTTTCTTAAAAATTCTATGAATATCTAGCTCTCTTACATTTACAGGGAAGGGAATATACATGCAAATTGGCTTGCCAGGTCTGGTATGTTTACACTTGAAAGTTTTGTTTCTTACTGCCCACCCCCTGCACTTCTGTTTCTGATGGATGGGGACCTTTTGTCTATTCCCCACTTAAGAGTTACAGCTTGATCTCTTGCTACTACTGTTTTGATGAGCCTTGACTCGAATAACTGCAGCTAGTGGGACATTATGGTTTGTTTTTGGAGTCTTACTGGTACTGTTTGCAATTTTTTTTATTTTCTTCTGAAGCAATACATGTATTTTGGGACCAAAAAATATAGTATATGAATATTTATTCTCCCTTTTAGCAGTAATGAGGGTCTGTTTTTGTGGTTGGGCTATCCCCTTATGAGTGAGTAACATTGTATTTTATTTGCTAGACTAAGGACCCTTCCCAACAAAGCAATTTTGTAGTTTTACTTTTTATCAACATGTAAGGAGCAGAATCATGCTCCTTCTATCAATATATATATATATATATTAAACATATTTTCAAACACCATGTTTGGCGACTGATAGTTCACTTATAGGTTAATTATACTTGCTTTAAACTTGACTTTACATAAGTTAATTTAAGCTAAGTAGAACTAGTTTAATTTCGATTAAACTAGGATAATTTTGGTCACTATTAAACTTGAGTCGTCTTAAACAATTTTAAAGATAATAAATAATAATATTAATAATTATAAACTGATTCAGGTTAGTTTGGATTATTTAGAGTTTCATCTTAAGCAACTGAGGCTCAAGGAGGATTTTTGTTCCAAAACAAAAATACCCTTAACCTCAATTAGGAATAATTTGGGCTAAAGTATCAAACCAACCTAAATGAAATGATATAAAAGTCACCTTAAAAGACAATAAAACTTAAACTTGAACCCAAAAAGGAAACTAGGTTTGAAAAGATGTTTTGGAGTGGGTAACTCATGACTACTTACAAAATACCTTCCTTTCGTTCATGACAAATCAAGATGTAAACCCCAAAGAGTCAGACGACGAAACCATAGGATCTTGATCGGGTTATCCTAAAAAAAATAAACAAAAAAAAAGAATGAACAAAAAAAATAATCCACTAATAATTCTTAAGCAATCTAAATTTTTGCTCCTAAAATATTAAAAGATAATAAAACTTAAATGAGACCTTAATGAAGAAAGATCACCGAATGCAACTTTAACCCAACCTATCCAAGTTTAAAAGATCTCTTGAATGACACAATGTACGGTTACTTACAAGAATCTTCTAGTTAGAGTAGGTTAACCACAACTCAAGTTAAGTAAATAAGCATACTCCAATGACTCTGGGATGACAGAGCCATAGAAATTTTGACCGGATCATCTAAAAATTTAAAAATCAACAAGTAAAATAAACAAAATAAAAAGGTTTTTTCTGCTAATTTTTTTTTGTAGAGCTACTAAAGAAAAAAGTGAACATCATCACAAATGTTATCTTAGATTTTCTTTACATGTTATAGGGTGTGCTAACTCTATTTCATAGGATAATCATTCGAGTCACTCAAAACATGGATTAAAGGGATGAATCTCAACAAAACAAAACTCTATGATAGTTTTATATCCACTACTATTTGGATAGGAATTTGACTTTCCTTTTCTTGAAATTACCTTCGAATTCTCCGAGGATAAATTTAAACCTTAATCAAAAGTTTTCCTAAATTATCATGGATTATTTAAGATCTAATTAACTATAAGGACTTGTCCCTATAAGAAGATGTGAACCCCAAAATAGGTATATCAACCTGAAATCTCTAGTAATTTCTATTAATAAGGATTTTTTGGAAGCAGTTATTTCCTTATGAAATATTTTCACACATTTATTTATTTTTGGTTAATATCTCCCTTAATTCCTCTGAATTTTTCTCTTCTTATATCCATAAACATGGTATGAGTTGGAAGAATTCAGAGAGGCAGGCTAAATAATGATAAAAAATATGGTGACTCCACAACCTTGACATTAGCAAATGACAGGATTAGAGAATCGGCGATGAAGGCAACACTCTTGCGGTGATATGGTGCTAACATCTTTGAAGCTTTTAAAGCCCAACCCCCCTTAAATTAGTGGCTTACACTCCTTTTGCCTTCGATTGACCTACCCATAAAAATCTATTAAAGCATCTTTCTAAAATCAATTGTGTGATCTTCTTCTTTTTTTCATCTACATATTTTAGGAGGGCATGTCATGAGGATGCTTTTCAAAAAGATGACTCTATCTCCATTAGAAAAGAATGAAGTTGTTCAATTGTTCAATTGCTCATTAATTTTGTTAATTTTTGCATCATAATGACCCTATCTAGTTTTGCCTTTCAGTAATTGCACACCCAAGTATTTCAATGGAATGGAGTTAGTGTAGAATCTTGTGATGTTTGTAATACAGTGTTTAGACTGGGCCTTGACTCCTTTGCTAAATAAAATATTATATTTATTATTGTTTGCACACATTCCTAATTTTTCTTGAAAACTCGTCAAGCATGTGTAAGTGGCTCTGACAGTTGATTTAGTGGCATTGGAAAAAATGATCACATCATCTGCATATGTTTAATGACTTATCAAATGTTAGATCTTTGATTATATCTTATATAGGAAGAATCAGTGTTAATTTGGTTCAACATCCTTGAGAGGTAATTAAAAGCAAAGATGAAGATATTTGGAGATAAGGGGTCCCCATTTTTCATACCCCTGGTAAATTTGAAAAATCCCTGGGTCTGACCATTTACCATAATAGAAATTGCATTATTAGAAAGCCACCTAATGGTTGGACTTGAGAAATTAGTTGAAAATCCCATGTCCTTCAATATATCTACAATGAACCCATCTTGGCCAATTTAATAGTGCATAGATCTTCCTCAAATCTAGCTTATACCCTACATAATTTATCTAGATCTAGCAGAATTTCTTGGGCCAACAGTACATTATTAGCAATACTTCTCCCTTTAACAAAAGCAGATTGATTAGTATTGATCGGATGTGATAAGTGACGTTGTAGCCAACGTACGGGAATTTTGTTAATGACCTTAGTGATCACATTAGTCAAACTAATGGGTCTGAAGTGGTCCCAACTCCTTACTTTGTTTGGCTTTGGTGGTCAGTGTTAAGGTGGAAGCACAAAAAAAAGTGTGGATCAGCTTCATTAACGATGCTCTATGTTGTTATTGACCTCACTTTTGGTAGAGGTTTTGTTTTTCCTCTTTAGTAGCCTATGGTCTAGCCATAAGATTTTCCTGATGATTTTTCCTAGAAAACTAGAAAAGGAACCCTCACCATTAGACACTCTAAACTCTTACTTGCTCGACTTGAAGTTCCATATATTGGTCATAACCTCTGGCACTTAGTAGATGGGGTCAGTATAGACGATCTCAAGGACCCTTGGTGTTGGTCTGGAGCTAGTTCACTCACATGCAACCCTAAACCCAATTTATTGAATTTGATCCCTTGAGCTTTTGGGAGACTCATGTAGATGGTCCCTATACCCACTAGCCCTAGGCTAGGGTTTAGCTATGACCAATACATAGAGGACCCAAATGGGGATTTCATTGATCCATACCTCATATAAGGTAGTTGGCACCCCAATTCTACCAAAATATTTAAATTGGCTTTTTGCCCCCCAAATCCATCCAAATTACCTAAACACCTCCAAACCCTAAACTTGCCCAAAACCACCCAAAATTGCCAAAATAACCAAAATACCCTCAAATTTGCCAAAATTACAAAATACCCTTAGTGGCCCAAACTTTCCCAAAACAACAAAAATCACTTCAAATGTCTCCAAAATCAATTTGGACCCTTCAATTAAACCCATCTTGGCCAATTTGACCATTTTAACCAAAATCCCCAAATTTCCTTTAAAGGCCCAATTTTTCTAAATTCATCCCAAATGTCCATAAATTTGGCCTTAATTACCCTCAATTTCAATCCTAAACTCAAATTCATCTTTCATTAAATCAATTCAAACCAAGCCTAATTGACCCATGCTTTGAGCTCAATTTTGACTCAAATCAAACCCCTAATTTTGACCCTTTGACTAACACCATCAAATTAAATCCCATAACCTACTCAATTTTCCCCAAAATGAATCCCAGTTCTTTCTTAAAAATCCTACAAATCAAATTGGACCTTCAATTGGTCTTGTTCAAGCCTCAAATTCAATTAATTTCAACCCACATTCAAAATCCCCAAATTTTCCCCAAATTGGCTATGTCCTCAAATTCCACCAAACTCAATGCCCTAACCCCAAAATTGACACCCAATTGAGGTTGATAACTATTCATGACATTTCTATAGACCATTTTTTACTATCAATTTGGACCTAACCCAACCTTAGCCCAACCTAGATCCATGTCTAACCAACACCCCCAAATTGACCAAATGCCCAAAGTCTCTCTAATTGAACCTCCAATTCAATTCAAAATGACTTCAAACCTTTTTAAAACCTCTTTTGATAATAATCTACACCATGTTGATCAATAAATTGAGCTCAATTGCATGGCTAGCCTAACCCAAACCCAACTTCTAGCCATTTTCACCCGAGATTGAACCCATGCAAGAAAATTGACTTAGCCATCCCAAAGACATCAAATTGCTGACACCACAGCCATCAAGTACACCCTATGGACCAGGCTGGACCCACCTAAACCAGCCAAGTTGAGCTATGGATCAATGGTCCCTTATTTTAATGGATTTCTCCCCATATTTGGCCTAAAATTGAAATATCTTTGTCTCATTGCTTACCCTTGGGAGTTAATCATAATTAGCCACCCCATGACCTCGTTGAGCTCAGAGGTGACCAAACATTGGCCAGCCACCACCTGAGCTACCTGAAATAGCCAGCCCAAAGTTGCCCCCATCGGCCAAAACCAAAAATTAACCCCCCTGACTTGGCTCACTCTAATTGGATGCTTGGGCCTTTCATCCCTCTACCTCATCATGCTTTAACACCCAACTCCCAGCCCTGAGTTCCATCAGGCAGCCATGGCTTTAAATTGACCTCTCCATAGGTAAGGAAGAGAGTTCTTGAAACCTTGGGGAAACTCTACTAAAATCTCACAAGAGCCTCTCAAAACCATCCCAAGTACAATTCTCTTGCTCTTAGCCACTCATAGCCACCCCTTAAAGCCAATTTATTCACTGAAATTTGCCCTAAAACTAGGATAGATCTCTCCACTCCTCCATATTGAACAAAATTTTAATTAATTATGCACACACCATTCCCACAGTGAATGAAGTTGATTCCCCATCAAAGCCCCCTCTGAAACAGCCTGTAGGGTAGCTCTAGACCAAAACCTAAAATCGAGTTTGATAGAAATGATATCTAGACAATTCGCCAGGGCAGAAGACTTCATCAAGAGATTTTTTAGACTCAATTAAAGGTACCACAATCATCTGATTAAGGCCTCTACTCTCAGACAAAGGTATTGAACCTCAACCCTAATCTGAGCCTTTTTTTCATTCATTATACGTATTTACAATATTTCATACCGTATATACCATATGGATAGGATTAACTTGAGTAGATGAAGGTTTAAGAACAAACCCGATGTGATTTGGTTGAGTCTAAGCTAAGATCTTAATGTTTTAGTGTGAATGGTTCACGGGTTAGGTCACTTTTAGACAAAAATGGGGAGTTTTCTTATCGCGCGTGTATCCAATGGACGAAGGAGTTTGAGCTGGACACTCTTGGTACATGAACCACGGGCCGTGTGGCAGCTGAGGTGGATGTCGACAACAAATGGGAGTGTGCCACGTGTGATTTAGGCGCCACTGCTGGTTGAGTTGGCGCCGCTTAGGATAAGTAGAGAAATATGATTTTCTGAATTATTTTAAATGCCTAAACATAAAAAAATCCATATCTTTTTCGAGAAAATTCATAAAAATAAAATAAAAATACACACTTACTTATTGAACGGAGGAGAATAATGTGGATTAAAAATAAAAATTATTTTCTTATTCCCTTATTTTTAATAAGTTATATATCCTCTGGACTATTTTAATTCATTATGATCAAACATTTTTCACCATGGCTTGAAATTTTGAGGGTTGTTCCTCGTGACAGAGGCTAGACCCTCTAATTTTTCCAGGTCAGAGGAGATCTTTATGCTCCTATCCCTAATTTTCAAGCTAAGGTGGCCAATTTGGCTATTTTAATTATATAAATCAAAATATCATTTTGAAAATTATGGGAATAATTTTAGTAGATTTTTTATGGTCAGTGAATTATAAGAAAAATATCATGATGTCTTGAATTATCTTGTAAATTTCTATATTTAATTGAATGTAAACTTATCACAAATTCACAAAATCAACCCCACATTGTTCATAAAAATCAAGTTTATCTTCTGCAAAAATTTGAAAATTATTTGATTAAGTTCAAGTATTAAAGTTGATTTTCTAAAGAACCTTGTATTTTTGTACAAAAATAATTATATTAAATTAAATACACTTGAGAAAATTATAAAAAGGTAGTTTTCTGAGTTCCTTATGATTAGAGGCACTTGGAAAAATTAAAAATTATTTATAGAAAAATACTTAATTTTTTAGCTTTATTTTAAATTTTAAAATAATTAAAAATAAAAAAAATATAAAAATATTTCAAAATGTGCATAGTTGTCCTCTAATCACTTAGGACTCATTAAAATATTTTTCCTAATTTTCTTAATTTAAAGATAAATTTTAAAAGCTTAAAAAATGAATTTCCCTTATTTTCTCATCAAAATAATTATAATGAATAACATAAAATATTATAAAAATACTAAATTTGATTCTCTAAGTTTTTTCAACTCCGAGAAGTCTAATAAAAGTATAAAAATAATTTTTTTAATTTAAATTTTTTTTCTATTTAATTAAATCATTGAAATTTGTTAATAATAAAAATTTAATTCAAAAAAGAATGAAATTTTGGCTAATTATTTCTCTGACCTAGGGAAACTTCTAATAATTTTCTATGAAATGAAAACTTTATCTTGGAAAGTTAAATAAATTAATTTCTAAAAATTCTATTTTTTAAATTTAAATAAGTAATTAAATTTAATTTTGAGAAGTCCACATATTCTCTTTTAATATTATAATTACCTCATAGATATGACATTCTAAACCCTCAAAGTCATTTGAGTTGTATTTAATGAGTTATGAGATGAAATGCCCCTAACGGAAAAGTGGTAATTTTAGAATTTGCTACCTTAATCAAAATTTAGGATTAACCAAGGGAAAATGGTTAATTTTGATCTTAATAAATATGTTTGGATGATTGAAATACAATGGGATTATAAGGTAGAAACTCACTCACCACCCTTGCACAACATCATAATTCTCATAATCTTCATGACTTGGAAGTCAATTAAGATCAAATGATTCTTAAGTGATGGGCTTAAGCTGGAAAGTTAATAGTTTAATTTTCTCAAGCCCAAAGTTGAGGATGATTTTGACTATGTGATTAGAATACATATCACTTAAATCAAAATTTTGATAATCACCACTGCAACTAACATGATTATTAAAGGCTTATTAAAGACCTAAGCTCAATGTCCAAACTCAGTTGATTAGAATTAAAAGATGATATGATTGGTGATTAACACTACAAGCCTGACTTTGATTGTGGACACCACAATCTTAAAAGACCTTGACTTGCCTTAGGGGCACCCACTCACATAACTCTTAAACGAAACATCAATTGATAAATCGAGTATCCTATCCTTGGGTTAATTAAATTATCATTTTTCACTAAGCAATGGGGTACTCACACTTCAACCTCGGATGATTAATGTAACAATATGATAAGTCCAAAATGAACTCAGAATATTTCAAGAGATCTTGATGATGGTCTAGGGTCATGCCTTGAGCATTTTTTGAAATATATTGGACATTTTAAAGGGCATATTGAACTTGCCATATTTTTGTTCTAAAATCATCCACTATGATCTTCTGGGATTCAAAAAAGTCATAACCTAGTGCTTGATAGCTAAACCTTCATCAACTCTTACAATTTAAATTTCCTGCAAAATTATAAGCATGCTTTGCGAATACTAACCTTTTAGGTGGTGGAACGAGAAAAATTGATATGTACGCTTTTAAATTAATGCATTTACCTTTTCATACTTCTTGTCTCAAGCTTGCATGTTAACAACAATGTCACCCTACATGAAAACCAAAACTGCTAGGATAGCCACAAAATTAAAACCAAAACTAAAATCAATTAAGATAAAATTGACCGCCACACCATTCAAAATATAAGACAACTCAAAATTTTAATCACAAACATCACAAAACAAAAGTTGCAACTAAATTAAGATGAGTCTATCGGAGGATCAGAAATCCCTCGGAGGAGGTAACCAGTGGTTGCTTACGAGACTTCCCATGACCTAAATGAAAGTATGGAATTCATTAAGTTAAGTTTATTAAATTCATTTGAACTAAGTGAATCCGATAGAAAATAGTGGTACCGAAACAAGGGAACCATAGGATCCTAACCGGTGTTGCTCTAAACAACTTTAATATGGCTCATAATATTTAAATTACCATAACCATAGGAAAATTTGATTTGACATCATAACCTAAAACATTAAAAAACTTAAACTCGTCACTACGAGGAGCGTGGAGCTAGCATTGGTGGCAACACGACCATCTTTATTAGCAAGAGGATCTACAACCATATCTTTTGTTAGTATTAAATAACCAAGCCATTGGACTTCGAGGTGGTTTACTTATACAACATAAATCCTTAACTCTTTTTAGGTTTTTGTATAGATCTAGTATACAATAAAAGCCCTAACTCGTCTTAAGATTCCAATGTTATCGTTCGTCACGACCTAAATCCTCACATTTTTTAGGCCATTTGTGTGATAGTTTCACATGAATGTTAGTCCTAAACAAATAAAATTGACAAGATGAAAGATTTAAATATTTCTCTCTAAAACTCAAACCAAACATTAAGAAAGATTGGGAAGTCATCAAGGTTCTCGTCAGGATCTGTGACATTATCTAGTTCTTCACCCTGTGAATTATACAAAAAAATGAACCAAATTTGATACATTCTCCTTTCAAACCTCTTTATCTTATCTCATTGAAAAGTTCAATCCTTTTGACCTCTTTGAAGATAATATTCCCTGATTTTTATCGATGACTTTTGTTATCTAAGATGTAATTAACTTTAAGAGCTTACCCTTATAGGAAGTTTATCCAAACCCAACTTAATATAAACCATGTTTAATCCTTCGTATTAAATAAGAGAACTTGTCGGCTTACAAATAAGAAGGTTTCTCAGACCAAATGAACGTCACATATTTCTTTGTTTATCTGATTGAGCCTCACCCTCATATCTTGTGTTTATCATTCAGGATAGATACATGGCTTGAGGTATAGTGCTCTTTCATTTGAAGTATGAAAAATATGAGATCAGTTTGATTTCATATTTTTCTAAATTATATATACATATGTAAATTAAATGTCCTTCCGAAGTGGGCGACGAGATTTTGATTCCGGTAACCGACAACTTCCAACGAGCAACTCTTCATCTTCTTAATGACAACAGCTGTCATGATTACCTCTCTTTTAATTGTATTCTAAGCCTCTTTATAAAAATCAAATGAGAAACCATCTGGCCTAGTTGTTTTGCTACTATCAATAGAATTAAGAGCTAACCAGATTTTTTCTTCCTGAGGAATGAAAGTAATATTTGCATTCCTAGTTTACTCCCAATCATTTTAAAAAAGTTCCTTATTAATTTTGAGTCTTTCTTCAAGAGGTTGAGTTAACAGATTCTTAAACTAGTTAACTACAGCAATGGCTATGTCATTAGCTTTGGTAATCCACTGATTAGTAGAGCTTTGAAGTTTGTAAAAAGCTTTACATTTTCCTCTGTGGTTGGTGCATGCATGGAAATTTTTAAAGTTCCTTTCTCTATTAATAAATCTAACCATTGCAGCATTTTGCTTAAGAAATATTTCTTGTCAAGAAATGGCAGTGAGCAGGTTTTCATTAGCTTCAAATAAGACTAACTCTTCCACCCGATCTTTTTCAAAATCTCACTCTAACCTCTTAACATCCTTTCAACTAGCTCCACTTTATTAAAAACATCTCAAAAACATTCCTAATAACACTTCTTAAAATGATTACCTAGCTTCTTTTGTAAGACCAAAATTTTATACCATAGATTATAATTATAAACATCATGTCATGCCTCCGACATAACTTTTTGGAAGTCCGGATGAGAAGACCGTATATTCTGATATTTGAAGTATTATTTAACAGTATTCAAGGAACCAGAATATATATATATATATATATATATATATATATATATATATATATATATATATATATATATATATATATATA
>NEWO01000245.1:465394-515171 GCA_003013225.1 Phalaenopsis aphrodite | reverse complement strand
ATATATATATATATATATATATATATATATATATATATATATATATATATATATATATATATATATATATATATATATATATATATAATTATTTGGATAGCTTGCGAACAAATCAAACACGAGCTTGTAACAAGTCAAATACGAACTGTTTGTGAACAACGAGCCATTTTGACAGTCCTACCTATTGAAGCTCAATGAATCCCATCTACTATAAGGTTAGCATATTTTTTTAAGGCCACGCTACTTTACTTTATTATGATGGTTTGAAATTAATTTTATTTATTTATACAATTCAAACTTTCCTATATGTTTTCTTCAATTTTAGAATGAGATAACACTAATTCTAAGTTTTCTATCTCGCTTATACAATGTACAAAATACAATTAAAAGAGGTAACAATAAAACAAAACATTGGCAATAATGATACGAATAGCTCTGTGGTGCTAATCAACACTAGGAAAAATTTATGTCTGAACTAATGACGTAGCTATACGTACGAACGCCAATAATATGACACCACGTGTACTACATCATGAAAGTCATTTCGGGGTTATTAAAATGAAACCAGGGAAGATATTTTGAGGTTATTTTTGGGTTATTTTAGACTTATTGAACAAAGCTCATATATTCCACTTCAATAATTCCAAAATAACCTAGAAGTAATCCTAAAATAACCTTTGCATTTTTACTTCAATAACCTCGAAATAACAACACGGAGGTTATTTTAGAGTTATTGTTGGGTTATTTCAGGGTTGTTCAAGTGAAATATTAGTTTCTCTTCAATAATTCCTAAATAACCTAGAAATAACATCAAAATAACCTCTGCAGTTGTCATCCATTTTTTTGAAAATTTTGAAAATAAGATTTTAAATTTAAATATAATATAAAATATATAATGTAATTTTAATTTTGTAAAAATGAGTTTTTTTTAATTTTGGAAATGATGAGATCGGATAGACCTCATATATCTAATAGTTTAAATAGCTGAGCATGATACCATAAATGATATATCATCTCGAAGGATGAGCGTATCACTTACTGGTAAGCTTAACCATCAAAACTTTTAGAAGTTTATGACTCTATTTTGGTCTACAAATTTTATAGCCGACAATTTCCCTTATCTAATACAAAGATTAGACAGGGTTTAGATTAATCTGGGTTCTTAATTCTTTATAATGACAAGCCTCTATAATTAATTACATCTTACACAACCGAAGTCACCTAAGAAGACTCTCAATTAAGTTCAGGGTTTGGTCTTCAAGAATTCAACATCTAAGTTTCCACGATTGCTTGTAGGAAAAGTCAACTACGATAGGTTCAAATAGAAACAGTTATTTTTGGAATCCAAAGGAGTGAAAAGTAGGAGATGTCAAAGATACTGAATAAAATTCAATGACATCTCAAAATAATATATGGTTTTGCTTTATATATTTGAAAGAAATTATTTGATGTTTCACTCTAGAAAATTATTTAGATATTCCGGACTAATGCATCCATGTCATACACAAATAGCCCGATAAAATATGAGGATTTATGTTGTACCAAACGACTACCTTAGAATCCTAAAAAGTTTAGGACTTATATCGTATAATATAAAATTGTAGAAAGCCCTAAAAGATAGTGTATGAGGATTTACGTTGTGCTAGATGAACGACCTCAATGTTCTATAGGTATGTTATTTAAATCTATCGAGACTCAATTGATGTTCCTCCTGTCGCTTCCTGTCGTTGTCTCGACGGTTTATAGAGTTGAATCTTCACTCGACCACGTCGATGCCTCGTCCCAGGAAAAGGAGAGAGAAAAAGAAAACCATACCTTGAACGACCTATGATAGGGTGTTGTGCAAACATGTTAGAAAAGTAATAATAAGGAGCATGAGTACAAGTGAATCTCTATAGAATAGTAAGATAGAGGAAAGTAGCAACTGTGTATTAAAGTACTGTAATAGGAAAATACTGAAAGAAAACTATGAAAGTAAAGCAATTTAAAGAAACGAAAGACTATGTAGTAAAGGAACAAAACAAACAACTAAATGTACCTGATGAGCTCTGTTGACATTTCAAAATAAATCGCAACGACATAGGAGGGATTAAATAAGCATTTTCCGGTTATGAAGGAAAAGCTAAATGATGAGTATATGACAAACTCGAAGTCAGATATCAAATTTCAATTTGCGGATAGGCTCCGACTAGACTTCTATTTTTTTATTTTCTCGGTATGATAGACTACTGATATATTGAAGTAAACCTATCAATTCAAACTAGAGGTCACCAACTAATCACCCCTATAGTTGGTAGCCCTAAACCCTATCATTCAATGGACGTGTGAATTAAATAGTATCTGAACTTATCAGGGCGTGGTGCACTTATATATATGATGTTTTAAATGGGTGGTATGCGGTATCTAAACTTATAAAAATATTGTCTAATAAGTGGTGTGTAGTATCTATTCTTCTCTAACTACCAATTCTCAAAACTTTTGAAGAGGGTTAGAGTTGTCGATGACTTAAGGGAGTGAAAGAGCGTCTCACTTAATTCAATATTAATTTTATATTTTTAGTTGTAAGAAAAGCTGATCAATAGTTCTTTGCATCATTGTATATTGCCCCTCATACCGAACTAATAGGCCACCTCAATATTTCATATGCTCATCTGACATAATTATATATATATATATATATATATATATATATATATATATATATATATATATATATATATATATATATATATATATATATATATATATANATATATATATATATATATATATATATATATATATATATATATATATATATATATATATATATATATATATATATATATATATATATATTATGTCAGGAAAAATAGAATAAGTAATCATTTAAGCATGTTTAAAACATCCACCTTCCACCTCTAACCTCAAGCTTTAATCTTGTATATGATCATGACATATTTTTTCAATTTTCCAAAGAGGAGTATGCTTCTATTCTCATATTGCCAAATTAAAATCCATGAAATTCATACAAGCAAAAAGCCAATTTCAGCACAGGGCTAGAACCTAAGCTACCACATGATATACTTCACAAATAAAGGAAGGCTAAAGGGGTAGAATTGAATCCAAGAGATGGCCATAAACCAAACTACCACCAAACAAAACCGAGGCTAGCAAATGGGAAAAGACTAAGTCATAACCAAGCATAAAGGGGCTAAACCGAACCACCAAAAAAGACAAGCTCGAGCCCAACATAAAGGGGCTAAACCAAACCATCAAAAAGACAAACTCGAGTCCAACCTAAAGGGCCGAACAGAACCATTAAAAAGACAAGCTCAAGCCCAGCCTAAAGTGGATAAAATTGGGTTATTACTCAAGAAACTAAAGCATCTATCCAAAACACCAAATAATTTCAGTGTATATTCAAATAGGAGCATTAATAGCAAAATTGAGATATTAGAGCAGTTTTCAAAACTAGAAAATGATTTTGATCATGTATCCGATCAAGGGGAAGCAAGAAGAGCATGAATTAAGCTCCAGAACTAATTATTCAAAAAAAGGAATAATCCCCAACATATGTTTTAATAAGGGGCAAAAAGAAGAACAAAAACTAACCCCAAACTGATTATTCAAAACCAAAATTAATTTCCAACACATGTATTCAAAAAAGGGCAGCAAGAGGAGCAAGAAACTGAGCCCCAAATTAATATTCAAAACCAAAAGAAAGATTTCCAATATGTATTTGAATAAAGGCAGCAAGAAGAGCAGGACTGCGGCCCAAATTAGTTCACAAAAAAAAACTAAACTTAAATCTTCAAAAGAGGCAACAAGAGGAGCAAAACTGCAGCCCCAAATCTAATATTTGAAACCAAAAAATGATCTCAGCATATATATTCGAATAAGAGCAACAAGAATAGTAGAAACTGCAGCCTAAATAGTTATTTGAAACCAAAATAACATCCAAATATTTATTTGAATAGGGGCAGCAAGTAGAACAAAAAACCATCCACATACAAGCTATCAAAACTAGGAAATAAATCTCTAATATATTTTACTCGCATAGGAGCAGCAAGAAGAACAAAAACCAGCCTCCATTCTATTAATCAAATCCAGAAAATGGACCTCCAAGATGTTTATTCGCATAGGGGAAGAAAGAAGCCAACCTCAAATAAGTGATCAAAACCAGGAAATAAATCTCTAATATGTTTTACTAGCATAGGGGTAGCAAGAAAATAGAAAATCAACCCAAATCCTTCATCAAAGTAATAATCAAACTAAAAATACTTACTCAAGTTCAAC
Source organism: Phalaenopsis aphrodite (assembly GCA_003013225.1). Lineage (NCBI taxonomy): Eukaryota > Viridiplantae > Streptophyta > Magnoliopsida > Asparagales > Orchidaceae > Phalaenopsis > Phalaenopsis aphrodite. The sequence continues at coordinate 510,893 of NEWO01000245.1, read as the reverse complement.
TATTAATCCTATGATATAACAGAAGGTATTACATGAACAACTAATCCAGAAACTAAATCAACACCTTAAATTGATTTGAAATAAATTCCAAGGTGCTAAAAAAGCTAACTATTTCAAACAATCAAGTATGATTGATAGAAGATATATTAAGCTCTATTTCACTACTATTCTATAATCAAACTTTAGAAGTAAATGGAATCTAACCTCAGCTTCTTGCTAACTTAAGAACAAGAAGAATAAGAAAAATCACGAGAAAGAAGTTTCCAACTGACCTTAAACTCTTGTAATTTGTTTCCCAAAAAATCTCCATTCAAAATTTTCCAGTCGCTCCTCTTCAATGTTAAGAAAAAGTTTATCATCCAATGTTCTCCTCCGTAAGGGTATTTATAGCCATCAAAAAGACAGAAGGCTCATAGCAAGGGAAACACTTGAATCCAAGACTGAGAGGATTACCAAATTCATTGCGCGGGAAAAGCCATTACAAGAAAGTTACCGGCAGTTATGACCAAAGAAGAACGTAAGTCACAATCGAAGAGGAAGGAGGTGACCGGAGAAACCGGAAAGGGATGCTTTGTTACTCGGCCGAGAAGAATAAAGAGCTAGGGCGTGGTCCGGTCCCAAGAAGAGAAGGGGAGCGCACGTGGGGGAGAGGTTAGAGTTTAGGGCCTTTTTTTTAAAGAAATTTTATTTTTTAAAAAAAAGTTTTATTAACTTTTTTATAAAAAAATCAAATTTTATACAAATCATTCGTTTGCAGCGGAATTAATGAAATTATACTTATTCGATTGGAGCCATTTAACAAATAAAAATTATTGACCGGTCCTCACATAAGCGACAACCAAAATCAAGCACATCGCTCATGCTGGCAAGTAAAATGTCGCACACGTCATTGGGTCCACCTAAGTCTTTCAAATTTTTATATGATTATAATTTGAGCTTCAATATGTCGGATTTTCAATCAACTCAATTGAATGTTCAGGACCTGAAACCTTACATATAAAACTTCAAAAGAAAAAAAATGGCTTGAATTTTTAAATAATGTAGGTCCCAGTCTAGTCCTCTAGGAGAGTCAAAATAGAAAATCCTAAGGCTAGATCCTAGGGTATCTAGAGAAGGGAAAAGAATAACTCAAAAATGAGGTCAACAAATTGGCCCCCAATAGGAGTGGTGTACTATACAAGCACGAAGCACCTATTGATGTTGACCAAAATGATCAACCCAATCTTGCAAGATGTTCAAGTAAATATACTTGGGACAAACCAAAGATAGAATTGAAGTGAAGTAAGATTTTTGCTGGGGATTGGCAAACATAATTTTCAAACTACTGTTGTGGATTAGATTTTAAAAATCAAATATAGATTTTCAAAGTATGTGCAGAAAAAGGATCTGGAAATATGACCCTGATCCAAAAGAATGTAGAGAAAATAGGTGAAACAAGAAGACTATATGAACTTGGAATATCGCTGTGGAAGTTACATCCGAGTTTAAACTAGTCAAAGAAATGCCGCCTATGGTCTTAAGATTTATTACAGAGTCAAAGTGGACTTCTCCTCATACTTAAGAGAAACAAGAAGAGACCAGGCCAACTCTGAATATTGCTAGGAAATTTATATCCTAACTGAGACTAGTCGAAGAAATGTCGCCTGTGGTCTTAGGATTCATTACAGATTCGATGTGGAGTTATCCTCAAACCTAAGTGAAACAGGAAGAGACCAAGCCATTCGGAATACTGCTGAGGATGTTATATCCAAGCTGAGACTAGTTGAAGAAATTTTGCCTGTGGTTTTAAGATTTATTATAGAGTCAAAGTGGACTTCTCCTCAAACCTAAGAGAAACAGGAAGAGACTAGGCCAACTCAGAATACTGCTGAGGAAGTTATATCCAAACTGAGACTAGTCGAAGAAATGCCACTTATGGTCTTGGGATTTATTATAGAGTTGAAGTGGACTTCTCCTCAAGCCTAAGGGAAAAAGGAAGAGACCAGGCCAACTCAGAATATCGCAATGGAAGTTATATCCAAACTGAGACTTGTTGAAGAAATGTCACTTGTGTTTTTAGGATTTATTACAGAGAAAAAGTGGACTTCTCCTCAAACCTAAGTGAAATAGGAAGGGACCAGGCCAACCCGGAATACCGTTGGAGAAGTTATATCCGAACTAAGACTAGTCAAAGAAATGTCGCCTGTGGTCTTAGGATTTATTACAGAGTTGAAGTGGACTTCTACTCGAACCTAACAAAACAGTAAGAGACCAAGCCAACTCGAAATAATGCTGCGGAAGTAATAACCAAATTAAGACTAGTTAACGAAATTTTGTCTATGGTTTTAGGATTTACTATAGTGTCAAAGTGGACCTCACCTCAAACCTAAGCAAAACAAGAAGAGACTAGGCCAACACAAAATACCACTAAGGAAGTTATATCCGAACTGAGACTAGTCAAAGAAATGTTGTCTGTGGTCTTAGGATTTATAATAAAGTTGAAGTGGACTTCTCCTCAAACCTAAGAGAAACAGGAAGAGACCATGTCAACTCGGAATACCATTGGAGAAGTTATATCCAAACTGAGACTAGTTGAAGAAATGTCGACTGTGGTCTTTGAATTTATTACAGAGTCGAAGTGGACTTCTCATCAAACTAAGCAAAACAAGAAGAGACCAGACCAGCTTGGAATACTACTGAAGAAGTTATATCCAAGTTGAGACTTGCTGAAGAAATGTTTCTTATGGCCTTAGGATTTATTACTGAGTCGAAGTTGGCTTCTCCTTAAACCTAAGGGAAACAGGAAGAGACAAGGCCAACTCGGAATACCGCTGGGGAAGTTATATTCAAACTGAGACTAGTCTAAGAAATGTCTTATGTGGTCTTAGGATTTTTTACAAAGTCGAAGTGGACTTGTCCTCAAACTTAAGCTGAACAGTAAGAGGCCAAGCCAACTTAGAATATCGCTGGGGAAGTTATGTCCAAACTGAGGCTATTTGAAGAAATTTTTCCTGTGGTCTTAGGATTTATTACATAGTTAAAGTGAACTTCTCCTTAAACCTAAAAGAAACAGGAAGAGACCAGGGAAACTCAGAATACCGCTAGGGAAGTTATATCCAAACTGAGACAAGTCATGAAATGTCGCCTGTGGTCTTAGGATTTATTACAGAGTCGAAGTGGACTTCTCCTTAAACCTAAGCAAAATAGAAAGAGACCAGGATAACTCAGAATACCGCTGGGGAAGTTATATCTGAACTGAGACTAGTTCAAGAAATGTTGGTTGTAGTCTTAGGATTTATTATAGATTTGAAGTGGACTTCTCCTCAAAATTAAGCGGAATAGGAAAAAACAAGGCTAACTCGAAATACAGCTGGGGAAGTTATATCCAAACTGAGACTAGTTGAAGAAATGTACCCTGTGGTCTTAAAATTTATTACAGAGTCGATGTGGACTTCTCCTCAAATATAAATGAAAGAGGAAGAGACAAGGTCAACTTGGAATACCGCTGAGGAAGTTGTATCCAAACTGAGACTAGTCAAAGAAATGTCACTTGTGGTCTTAAGATTTATTACAGAGTCGAAGTGGACTTGTCTACAAACGTAAGTGAAATTGGAAGAGACCATGCCAACTTGGAATACCTCTGGGGAAGTTATATTTGAACTGAGACTAGTCAAAGAAATGTCGCCTGTGGTCTTAGGATTTATTACAGAGTCGAGGTGGACTTCTCCTCAAACATAAGAGAAATTGGAAGAGACTGAGCCAACTCAGAAAACCACTGAGGAAATTATGTCTAAACTGAGACTAGTCGAAGAAATGTCACCTATGGTCTTAAGATTTATTACATAGTCGAAGAGGACTTCACCTCAAACCTAAGAGAAATAGGAAGAGACCAAGCCAACTCAAAATACCACTGAGGATGTTAAATCTGAGCTAAAACTAGTCGAATAAATGTCTCTGGTGGTCTTAGGATTTATTACAGAGTCGAAGTGGACTTCTCCTCAAACCAAAGCAAAACAGAAAGTGACTAGGCCAACTCGAGATACCGCTGAGGAAGTTATATCCAAACTAATATAAGTTAAAGAAATGTCTCATGTGGTCTTAAGAATTAATTATAGAGTTGAAGTGGACTTAACCTCAAACCTAAGTGAAACAGTAAGAGACCAGGTCAACTCAAAATTCTGCTGGGGAAGTTATATCCAAACTGAGACTAGTAGAAGAAATGTTGCCTGTTGTCTTAGGAATCATTACAGGGTAAGAAGTAAAGCTTCATCCCCAACCTAAGAGAAACACAAGATCTAGAACAACTCAAAATACCGCTGGGGAAGTTACATCTGAGTTAGAACTAATTGAGAAAAATTTCTTCCATTGTCTTAGAATTCATTACGGGGTTAGAAGTAAAACTGCATACCCAACCTAAGCAAAACAGAGGATTAGAATAACTCAGAATAACACCGGGGACGTTACATCTGAGTTAGAACTAGCCGAGAAAAATATCTTTTGTTGTTATAGGATTCATTAAAGGGTTAGAAGTAAAACTCCATTCCTAAGCTAAGTGAAATAGAGAAACTAAAACAATTCAGGATACTATTGGGGAAGTTACATCCTAGATAGAACTAGTCAAGAAAAATATCTTCTATTATCTTAGGATTCATTACGGGTTTAAAGTAAAACCGCATACCCAACTTAAGTGAAACAGTGGAACTAGAACAACTCAGAATACCACTGGGGAAGTTACATCTGAATTAGAACTAGCCGAGAAAAAAATCATCTCATCGAAAAAGAATGTCGAAGACTTAAGTTAATCCTAAGGGTAGGGAATGCTAAGAAAGGAGGAGGATGTTGTGTCTCATTTATGGGAGCCTAACACATATCCCATCTGTCGAGGAAGGAATAGGATTGAACCTATCTCAAATATGTGTTGATTGTTGAGGAAGAATTAAGGTTAAACCTATCCCCAAAAATGTAATTTTATGTGAAAATCAAAATCGTTACACCAATCCAAAAATCTTTAGGGTATGGGAATTTATTTCAAAAAAAAATTATGTATTGAGTGAAACTATGTAAGAATTTGAACTTTTTGTGTAAATTGTAGAGATGTGGTGATTTGTGTGTAATTGTGTTGGAATATGTCGAGATGTAATGTTGAATATTATGTGAATCGTGAAGTTTATGGGATATGTGAATTTATTAATTTGTGGAATTTGCAGAGTTTTGCAGAGATTTTGTGGTGAAAATTTATACAATGAGATGTTCTGTAAGAATGTGAGTGCAAAGATTTATAAATTTTAAATTTTGCGAAAAGTGTTGTGATTTTATTTGATTTGATGTTGAGTTCATTTTTGTTGTAGTTGATGTATGTGTTTTTTCATTTCTTCTTTTGATTTGAGTTTTTTGAGTAATTTTTTTTATCTTATTTTCTTTTTAGGATTTAGACCCAGTCTTAAACAAGTGCGACATCGGTGTTTCTAAGAACAATATTTTATTTCTAAAACTGGTTCTTTAAAACATCCTGATGCATGGCACTTATTCAAGTAACGCCTGTTTATCAACAACATTGGTCTTTTCACCTTGATAATTGAAGAGCTGGTAGGACCCACTCCTATCTGGCGGTGTACAAGAATAGGCCCTCTGAGAATGAGAACTAGATTCCTGACTTTAAAAGTCCTTGGGAAAACCAGCTTATTGCAGGCTTATATCTTCTTGGCCTGCCAGCTCAGAAATCTATTATTTTGACATTCGTTTTCCTTTGAGAGTTTATTATTTTTCAAGTGGATATGTACAAAGACAACAGCTTATTGTGATTTTGTTTTCTATTACCACTCTGAGTTGAAGTTGTATTTCTAATGGAAAAAACAGCCTCAGACCCATACACGAGGGAATACATCATATATTGAGGAATTACAAATGTTTTTGAGCATGCCCACAAGACTCCCAATAACTATTCATGTCATCCTATTTTGATGTTATTCAAAGTTTCTTTTAATATATGTACGAGCACCTTGTTGAAAGCTTCCGCTAGTTTGCTCGCTCTCTGGTAGTAAATCATGGAGCATCTCCAATCATTACTATGTCTTCTGATGAAATTATTAAACTTGAGGCTTTTGAATGCAGACATGTTGTCCAAAATCATCTCTAATCAGGCCTGTAAATGATTTGATCCTTGAAGAATTGTAGTACATATTGTGCTTTAAACTCCCTTAACAGTATCTCTACTGGTTACTTCAAAAAAATAATCAGTATCTATAAGAATGAACCAGTGTCCTTTTGATGACTAAGAGTCTATAGGGCCCACAATATCTGTGCCACAACACTCGAATGGCCACGACACAATTATAGAGTGTAGCACATTAAGAGGTTGTTGTAAGACCGCTCTGTGTATTGGATAATGGTGACAACTCTTAGCAACATTCATGCAATTTGTCATTATCATTGGCCAGTAATATTTTAACCTTTTGAACTTCATTTTCATATTTGTGTCTGACTGGTAGCACTTCTGCTTGAATCAAAATATTGTAAATGTATAGCTTTATGTAGTGAATGTCATTTCTTCATTACTGATTTTTGCACAAATTATACATGTTGTCTTGAAAGGATATTCTGACTTTGTTCTATTAAAGTTGGACTAAAATTTTCTAGGCATTGAAGGACATGACCTCAGGATTGAATTTCATTAATTGCAAAAAAAATAACCCTTTAATTCTTTCTTTATGGGCCTAAGCAATTTCAGAATTTTGACCATGTTATTAAAATATTTTTCATTTTCCTAAGATATTTTGAGGCCAATTAATAGCCAACCAAGGAGATCATGATCACTTAACTCTTTTCCTGAATATAATATCGGAAGAATTTTATTAGGAAGGCTCTTTAAATTTTATTAATTATGGGAGAATTCAAACACCAATTTTAGATATATGCTCACCTCAAGCTTCTTCTCAGGGAGATTTTCTTTCTCATTAATTAAGCTCCCTAATAAATTAAGAGCCTTTCATATAATTTATCTTTTCTTTTCTCATGTCTCTCCTTTTTTTTTTAGAATCACTCTATCTGGTAGAACACATTTCTTATTTGAATGTTTGAACTCCCTTATTTAATAATTTGGAAGTTCTCTTTAATGAATTCTGAGATATTATAGTCCATTCAAAAGTCAGGACCCAATCATTTGGTGAGATATTAAAATGACTATGATATCCCGAGTCAATTATTTGTATTCTAAGCACACTATTTTATTTTAAAATTTACTCAGGACCCAGTCCAAATTCCTTAAAGTGGACTCCATCAATAAAACATTAATGTCATTCCCACTTTGAGTCATAATTATTAAAACACCATAATCTTTATCATGAAGTACTCCTTTCTCTTGACTAAACATTGAAAGTTAGAGCTAATTTCAGGTTTTTCAAAAAAAAAAATTAATGTCAAATTATCTGCAATATTTGGGTAACACGTAGTCTCTCCTTTTGAATCAGCTTTTCAAATGTTGAATGAATTTTGGATAACGACAGGTTTCTTTCCTTTCATTTTTCATTGTGGTGGGAGGGTTGGGACAAGGTAACAAAAATCTCATTAATATCCTTGAAGACTTTACCCAAATTATATTCTACTCACCATCAGTTGTGTAGGAGTCAATCAGAATAATTGGATTAGCCAAAGTTATATTGATTAAACCTCTTTCAGGTTCTTTTAAATACCTTTCGGGACCGTTATGATCTCATTCTTGAAGTTGTATTTGAACTAATCCTTGAAAATGAAACAGTCTTCTATGGTATGTTTGATGAGTCTGTCATACAAGAAATATCTTGGATGTTCCTTTTGTTTGACTTTGTATGGTCTCTTCAATTTGGGGAGCTTGAACTAAAGCTTCATAATCAGAACTCGGAACAACACCCCCATAGCTTCATCTTTAAAAGTATATCTTTTGTTCAATCGATCGATCATACTCTAGAGTTTCCGATTATACTTGGTAACTGTTTCTTTTGAAAGAGGAACTCCTTCAGCGAAGATTGTTTTTATGAGCATTGTTCCTTTCGTCATGCAATAGTGTTGCTGTATCTTTGACAACCAGAACATTTGACTCATGTTCCTCTTCAAGGAGGTACCTGATATACCAAAAATATATGCATTTTTAGCCCATATTTTATAATCATTTTTGGTGATATTGCACTTCAATGGAAGGTATTTTTCATGTTTTCTTGCAGGTTGATGATTTTTAGGACTTGAAGCAGAAAAAAAGAAAGAAGGATGAAATTTGGAGAAAAAATGGAGAATATAAAAATCTTGTTCAGTGTCGACGGTGTCAAACTGGGTGTCGACGGTGTCGTTTAACTGAGAGCATTAAATTAAATAGAAGACCACTGGGCGCCAGTGTCGGTGCAGATCATGTTTCTAGAAGATTTGACAAATCTGGATGTTTTTTGAAGAGTTATTGGATGCACTTATTGGAGAATTGACTTTAGGTTTTATTTGGGGCCAAAATTGATCAAAAAATTGACTCTTCCTAACTTCTCATCACCCAAAATTCAACCTCCTATGCACTACACACTCTTTCATTTCATTCCACAACCATTTAGAGTCCATTATTCTTATAATTTAGAGTCTTTGTCGTGAGATTAAGTGTGAACTCTTCTCCAAGAGTTGTTGGAGAAGGACAAATGTGAGACATTTATTCTTCCTACATTTTCTAGAAGAGGCTACAAGGGATTTGCTTTGAGAAAGAGTTTTAGATAGTGTTGTTTGTTTAATAGTATTGTATGAACTTTCTTTCATATATGAAATTTGTGTTTTGTTATATCTTTCTGATGAAATTTGAGTAATTTCATTTGTCTTTCTCCCTACTCTGAGATATAGTGAAATGAAGAGATAATATGGGTGTGCCAGCGTTAAAATATAAAATAAATTGTGATGGTTTTTCAACTCTGAACTCAATTTACTTTTCAAACTTGCAAATTGAATTGTTAAACTTTGTTTTGAAATATATGGTCAGGGAAATGGAGTATGAGTTCTACAACAGAGAGATGATCACATTTAATTTCATGAAGGATAATTTTGTTCATGGATTTAAGTGCAAATAAATAAGGAAATATACAATGTTGGGTGTAGAATTCGAGATTTTAGGTGATAGACTAAAAATCCCCAATTTGGTCTTAGTGTTTAAGAACTAGAGCGAGAGTTAGCCTTCAGGCGAAGGGAAGTAGGAGCTCTGGAGTGAGAGCCAGTATCCTCCTAGCCTAGCCACAGATTTAGGGACTAAACCTAGGATTAGCCAATGATTTTCTATAACATTGTATCAGGGTAGAAAATTAAAACTGCTCCTTTTTGGCAGAATACATAATCTAGCCATTTATATCATCTCATTTTACCAAAATCTCATTATTGTGGGAAAGATGTTTTTTCACATACGAAATCTTCATCACATAAACATAAACATAGTATAATAGTTTAATAGTTTAGTAATTACTATTTAAACTTTGTATTTCAGTTTTACTATTAGTTAAATAATTTAGTTCTGATAATATCTCAACATTCAAAATTACTGACAGTAATTTTGTTTTACTTTCTGTGAATTTCCTGGTTAATTTATCTTTTCAAATTTATACCTTCCCCATGAGATCGATATTTGGGGCTTAAATAGAAAGTCTGTTATTACTTGATAATAATACGTACACTTGCGTTGTCGGGGAATCAAGTTTTAAAACTACTTTATTTCTTAAATATATATAGAGATGAACTTCACTTAACTATTCAAAATCTTGATGTATATAGAGCTCTTAACTTGATGTATATAGAGATGAATATAGAGAGGAACTTCACTTAACTTGCGTTGTCGATATTTATCGGGGAAAGTCCATTATTACTTCACTTAACAATTAAAACCACTTTATTTCTTAACTATATGTAGAGCATCAAGTTTTTGGCACCGTTACATAGTGGAGTCAACTTTATAATTTTTACCCAACTATATTTTCTCAGGATCAAGTTTTTGGAGCCGTTGCCAGGAAAGGAAACAGTAACTTAAATATTTTTGTTAAATTACAAAATTTAGAGATATACATAAAAAATCAAAATAAGAAAAATAAAAATTTAAAAAGAAATTTATTTTTATTCAAGAATTTTTTTTAAGAAAATTTTCTTTACTTATTATATTTGTTTATGTGAAACATTAGATCTGAAAGTTTAGTACCTTACGATTCAGAATGAGAACGTACTATTAGTAAAATTCAAAAACAACAAAAAGAAATTAAAATTTAAACAAAATGGCAAATAACTAGATAATCAAATAAATGAAAATCGACAAAGACCTTTAAGAGATTATACTAATCCAACAGAAGATGAACTTCACTTAACTATTCAAAATCTTGATGTTGCTGCTAATTCATTTGAGCTTAAACCTATTATTATCCAAATGGTACAAAATAATCAGTTTGGAGTAACACCTATTGAAGATCCTAACTTACATTTTGCTAGTTTTCTTGAAATATGTGCTACTTTTAAATATGACGGAGTGTCTAATGATTCTGTTAGGCTTAGACTTTTTCCGTTTCATTAAGGGATAAAGCAAAATCTTGGTTAAATTCATTAGCACCTGGATCTATCAGAACTTGGGGAGAACTATCACCAAAATTCTTGGCTAAATATTTTGCACCCTAAAAAATTGCTAAGTTTAGAAATGATATTACATCTTTTTTTTAGTTTGAAGTGGAACGATATATGAAGCCTAAGAAAGATTTAAGGATCTTCTTAGAAAATGTCCACACCATGCTTTACAAGATTGGTTAATAATTCAAACATTTTATAAAGGATTAGTAGGATCACTTAGCTCTATTTTAGATGCTGCAGCTGGCGGATCTTTAATGTCAAAGCCTCTTGATGAAGCATACTCTTTAATCGAAGAAATGACTACTAATAATTTTTAATGGCTCTCTGAACAGGTAAATCCTAAGAGACTAGCTAATATTCATGACTCTGATGAAATTTCTATTTTAGCATTTTAAATTGCTGCTATTTTGAAAAAGATTGATCAAATTGGAGTGAACTATTCTCAAATACCCTCAGTATTAGAGGAAAATTCACTAGGACAGATAATTGATGCTCAATCATCTTATGAAACTTTGAATGGTATAAATAATTTAAATAACAATCCCTATTCTAATTATTATAACTCTGGATGGAAAAATCACCTTAATTTTAGTTGGAATAATTATAACAATTCGGTGAATACCTTCGGAAATTTGAACAATCTAGGAAACCCTAATTATCAACCTTATTATCCTCCTAAATTTAACTCTAACACTAACCCTTAAGTTAAAGAAAAGAAGTTGATGATGGAAGAAGTAATGTTGCATATGGGAAATCAAATACAAATATAAGGGGCTGCTATTAGAAATATTGAAAATCAATTAAGATATATAACTACTGCACTTAGTAACAAACCTTTAGGAATTCTTTCGAGTACTGTGGAAGTTAATCCAAAATATCTTAATAAGGAGCAAACTAAGACTACTCAATTATGAAGTGGAAAAGAAAGTGAAACAAGAATCCAAAGAGAAACTGAAGTTGAATAAGAGAATGAAGAAATGGAAAATGACCACAATGAAAATGAACAAACACAAGTTCCCTTTAAAAAACCATTACCTTCGTTTCCTCAACGAATAAAGCAGAAGAATAAAGATAAAAAATTTACAAATTTTTTGAAAATCCTTAAGAAGTTAACGATAAACATTCTCTTCATTGAGGCTTTGGAACAAATACCAAGTTATGTGAAATTTATGAAAGATATACTAACAAGAAATAGAAGTTTGCAGATCATGAGACTATTGCACTCAGTGAAGAGTGCAGTGCTATTATTTAGAAATAGCTTTCTGAAAAATTAAAAGACCTTGTAGTTTTACTATACCTTATGCTTTTGATGAAAAGTTTTTTGGAAAATCCTTATGTGATTTAGGAGTGAGTATTAAACTTATGCCTCTATAGATTTTTAAACGCTTAGATTTTAGAGAGATTTACCATACTACTGTAACTCTTCAGTTAACAGATGGATCAATAACTTATCCTAAAGAAGTTATAGAAGATGTATTAGTTAAAGTGGATAAATTGAATTTCCTTGTGGACTTTATAGGTTTAGATATGGAGGAAGATAAATAAATTCCTATTATGTTGTGGAGACAATTTCATGCAATAGGGAGAGTTGTGATAGGTGTGCAAAAAGGAGAATTAATAATGAGAGTTAATGATCAAAAAGTAACATTTAATATTACAAAAGCTATGAAATATCGTGCAATAGAAAAAGATGAGGAATGTTTTAGGATGGAAGTTACTAATTATCTGAGTAATGAGTAATTTAAGGAAGAGTTTGAAGACAAAGTAAGGCAAGGAGAATTTTTTGAGAATGAGGATGAAATAAAAGAAGCAGATTTTGATTATATTCATGATAAATTTGAAACATTAGATTTGTTGGAAATTGATAATAAAAATCTTATTCCTTCAAGTATTAAAACACCTGAACTTGAACTGAAAATATTACTCGCCCATTTAAATATATGTTTTTAGGAGATTCATCTACATTGCCTGTTATTGTATATTCTAAATTAAATGAAATTCAAGAAAAAAATTAATAATGTTGAAAAGACTTAAAAAGGCTTTTGGATGAACTTTAGCAGATATTAAAGGAATTAGTCCTTCAATTTATATGCACAGAATTCTATTAGATGAACAATACAAACCTAAAGTTGATCCTCAGAGGAGATTAAACCCAATAATGAAATAAGTTGTTAAAAAAGAAATCTGAAAATAGTTAGATGTTGGAATTATATATCCTATTTCAGACAGTGCTTGGGTGAGTCCGATTCACTATTTTCCAAAGAAAGTAGGATTGACCGTTGAAGAAAATGAGAACAATTAATTAATTACAATAAGACAAGTTACTGGTTGGTGAATTTGTATTGACTATAGAAAATTAAACGTGGCCACCAGGAAAGATCACTTTCCTTTACCTTTTCTTGACCAATTGTTGGATAGATTGGCTGCAAATAAATAATATTGCTTTTAGATGGATATACCGGTTATCACCAAATTTCAATTGCTTCAAAGGATCAAGAGAAGACAACATTTACAAGCCCTTGTAGAACATTTTCTTTTCATAGAAAGCCTTTTGGACTATGCAATGCACCTGCAACATTTCAAAGATGTATGATGTAAATAATTAGTAATTCGATTGATGGAATGGAAGTGTTTGTGGATGATTTTTCTATATTTGAAACTTTATTTGAATTATGTTTAAATATTTTAGAAAAGGTTGTGGAAGTATATAAAGAATCAACCTAGTATTAAATTGGGAAAAATGTCAATTTATGGTTGCAGGAGGTATTGTACTTGGGCATAAAATTTTTGAAAATGGCATGGAAGTACATCCTGCAAAAATTCAATTTATTGAAAAATTACCACCTCCTACTACCGTTAATGGGGTAAGAAGCGTTCTAGGACATGTTGGTTTCTACATGCAATACATTAAAAATTTTTCAAAAATAACTAAGCCATTATGCCAACTTTTAGAAAAAAAGATACAAAATTTGATTTTAATGAGGAATGCATAAAAGCATTTGAATTATTGAAAGAAAAATTAATCACTGCACCTATAATAATTACAACCTGATTGGGAAAAATCATTTCAAATAATGTGTGATGTTAGTGACTATGCTATTGGGGTTATTTTAAGACAAAAGCGCAACAAGGTGTTTAAGGTAATATATTATGCTAGTAAGACTCTAAATGATGCTCAAATTAACTATACTACTATTTAAAGAGAGCTATTAGCTATTATTTATGCATTTGATAAATTTAGATCGTACTTAATTAGAACTAAATGTATAATGTTGACAGGCCATTCTGCTATTAAAGACTTGATGCAAAAGAAGGTTGTTAAACCAAGATTAATTAGATGGATACTTCTTTTACAAGAGTTTAATTTTATCGTAGTTGATAGAAGGGGAAATGATAATCAAATAACTGGACATATGTCTAGACTAGAAAAAGAAATATTAACTAATTTTGTAAATTAAATTTTAGAAATTTTCTCAGAAGAACAATTATATAGTATTGATGAAATAAATGTACTGTGGTATGGCAATATAATAAATTATATTATAAGTGATATTGTACCACTTGATATTCAAAATAAACAATTAAAGAAATTTATATATGATTCACAATTCTATTTTTGGGATGAGCCATGTTTATATAAACAATATAAAAATCTAATTATTAGAAGGTGTGATAGATAATTGAAAGATGCAATGATTCTGAATTTGGAGTTCATTTTGGAAAAAATAGAACTGCTTATAAAACTCTTCTAGGAATGTCTCCATACAGACTTATTTTTGGGAAAATATGCCACTTACCAATAGAATTGGAGCATAAAGCATTTTGGGCTATTAAGGAATTTAATTTTAATCTAAAACATGTTGGTGAGAAAAGATTATTGCAACTCAATGAACTAGAGGAGAATAGAAATGAACTCTAAGATAATGCAAAAATTTATAAAGAGAAAATGAAAATATGACATTATTGGACAATTATTCAAAAGAAGTTTAAGCCTGTACAAGAAGTTTTATTATATAATACAAGATTGAGATTATTTCTAGGAAAACTAAAATCTTGATGGTTAGGACCATTTTAGGTGATTAAAGTTTATCATTATGGCACTGTTGTTATTAAAGATCCTAAAACTAGAAAGATATTTAAAGTTAATGGACATTGATTGAAACATTACTATGAAGGTCACATACCCCAAATTAAGGAAATTTTAATGTTAAGTCAACCCAACTAAACTAATGGTATGTCGGCCCGACGACGTTAAACCAAGCGCTTTGTGGGAGGCAACCCATATAATATATATATATATATATATAACCAAACTCTTTGTGGTTATATATATATTGTTATATTTTTTAATAAGTGTTTTATATATTAGGAAATAATAATCCACACAATTTTATATATCATAAATTAAGAAAAATCTTGATATTGGAGGAAAATTTAGAATCAAATTGAAAAAAAGTAAGAACGGACGCAGAATTGGCTCTGGCACCAATCGTGCCAAAATGGGTGCCGACGGTGCCACTATAACCAAGCTTTGGCGCCGACAACATTATGGAGAGCGCAGACGGCGCTACAAGCAGTTTCGTGCTGTTTGGCAAATTCAGGAAAGTTTGGCAGGATAGAACAAAGGAATAACCATTGAGAGGTTTTTTCAAAGTGCTAAAAACTGCTTTGAACAACCATAAACTTCATATTTTTGAATTCAATGGCTTCCAATTCCAAAAATACTTATCGGTATGGAGTTTTTATATGAAGAAAGTTTATCAATTTTGATGCGTAATGATTTTACGATAAAGTTATTACTAAGAAGAGACTTATCAAGGAGAGAGGCTTTGTCAATCATGGATTGATTAATCCAAGTTCTCCAATTGATAAAATCATTGTATAAAGATGTTGGGAAGTTCTGTGCTACACTACCGCTGTAGTTGTTGTACCAGTGGTGAAAGAATTCTATGTCAACTTGCATGGAATTACCCATGGAGTTGTACTCGTACTAGGTAAGGTTGTACCATTTACTCCGGCTTGAATCAATGAATTACATAAGATAGAAAATAATCCAATTTTTCATTATACAAATTTCATCCTAACAAGAGATTTGATGCAAGATGTCTATAATTTTCTGACGGATGAAAATGATAACTCAAAAATCTAAGATAAGGGATGAGTTAGTTTCTCTACTTCATTGCTTAATCCAATATCAAAATAGTGGCATTTCTTCATTTCTCCAAAATTACTCTTTATCATGAAGATTAGTAGAGTCACCAAAGAAAGTGCTATTTTAAATTAATGCATTCAAATGGACAAGCCCATTGATGTAGGATCTATCATTTTTAATTCAGTTATGGGTATTATTATGAATGGACCTATATATGGACTGGGGTATCCTTCCAAAATTTTCCTACTTAGCAGTCATTCTCAAGTTCCATTTGAAAGTTGGGAAAAAGTTTTATTACCTTGGGAGCCCATGATTCCTATTGATGATAATTATATTAGGAATGGAAATGAAGCATTAGATGTTATCTTAGATCATTCATCACATTTTCAACTCAATTAATGCCACAAATAGTTGAAAGTACACTTGCTGTGGAAAAGAAAATGATGAAAATTGAAAGAGAACTTTAGAGTATTTCAAATGCAATAGGAAATCTTAAATACCTTTTCAATAACCTAGATTGGAGAATGAAGGAAAATTTTGATCATACTAGAACAATTGAAGCAGGATTAGTGCGGATGTTTAAGGAAAAAGGATGGATCAAAGAAATTTTAACTGATCGATTTTCTTACCGACCGTTCTACAATCTATACATTCATTACTAGTCCATGGAAGATATTAGAGGGGGAGAAAGTACTGAAGATGAGGCAGAATAATTGAAGAAGTTGGACTGTCTACTAGTTTATAATACTTATGTATTTAATTTAATTATGTGGATTTGATTTAGTGTGCTTTGCTTTAGAATTCTAAACTTTAATTGTGTGTGTAGTTTTATGTTATTATTCCAGTATTGTTGCTTGATTTCAAAGTTGAATTATAATTTAGTTTGCTTTATGTGTGTGAAAATGTGATTAGAAAAAATGAATTTGTAAAGTGTATTTTCATATATAAAAGTTTGTTTGGTGTTGTTTGTGAAAATGTTTGTTTGTGATTTATTGTTAGATGAAAATTAGTATTGAAAAAGACTAACTAAATTTGGAGTAAATTGAAGAAATTTGAAATTTGAAATTATCGAAAATTGGATTTTTAGGCCTTCGGCACCGACGGCGCTGACATGGTCGCCGACAATGCCCTCTACTCGAAAACAGCCTAAACCCCTTGAATTGACAATTTGCGCTATAAAACTCCATTTTTACTTTTTGAGTCACCTTCAACCTTTGATTTTTGCACCTAAAGCTTGATATTGTTCAGATTTGAGGCAATTTTGTGGCAAAGGAAGTTTGGATTTGGTCTTCTCTAGGTAGGAGCTACACTTTGAACTAAAAAAAATTTAATTTTCACAAAGGATTTACCTCACATTATTGAGATCCAAAAATTTGGATTTTTTTTGAAGGATTTTGAGAAAATCCATTGATGAAGAACACTTACTTAGTAGATTTAAGTTTAAAGTGTTTCACAATGTCTTTTTCAGAATTTTGGGAGTTTATTTCGATTTTTATCAAATTTTCATAGATTTACCATGACACCTAGAATGAACAAAGGAAAGAGAAAAGTGGATTATAAGGAACAAAAATTTGTCAGCTTTAAGGCTAGTGCTCACTTCCATAGTCTACTTAAAAATAGAAAAGTGATTCCGGATCGAGGATTTGAAAATCCCGGAGAAGAACTCGAGAGATTAATCAATGCTTGGCAGTGGGAAAGTTTTTTGTTTTTTTACTGTCAAAGCAAGTATCGGTGTAGTAATGGAGTTATATGCTAATTTTAAAGAGACTTCTAAAGAGTTTGTTTTTGTTTGTGGGAAAATGGTGGAGTTTTCTCTAAGAAAGATTAAGGAATTTTATCAGTCAGAAGATGTGTGCAGTTGTCAGTATAAATCATTTTCTGCTACAAATGAGGCCTTGGATGAGGTTATTTCTTTTCTTACTGATGGAAGAGGAACCTGGAAGGTGAAGAGTGGTGTTAAGGTAAACTTTCCTCTTTCTATGTTAAAATTAGTATCTAAGGCTTGATACTATTTTATTTTTGGAAGAATGATACCAAAAAATCATCATAGAGAGGTTACAAAGGATAGAGCTTATTTGAACTTCTGTATCCAGCAGGTGATGAGGATAAATGTAGGCTCTATTATTTATATGAACACTCAATCTATTGTTTTGGGAGTGTTGACCTCACTTTTGGTTGAGGTATAATATTTCTCTTTAGTAGCCTAGGGTCTAGCCACACGACTTTCCTATTGACTATTCTTAGAGAACTATAAAAGGGCACCCTCATCATTAGAAATTCTAAACTCTTCTTTACTCAACTTGAAGTTCCACATATTGGTCCTAACCTCTAGCACTTAGTAGGTGGGGTCATTATGGGGGAGCTCAAGGAGAGTTCCTACAGGACTATTTGACCTTAGGTTTGACCTTGGGTGTTGGTCTAGAGCTAAGGCACTCAGTTCACTCACAATCACTCACTACCCTAAACTCAGAATTTCCTAACTTTGGTCCCTTAAGCCTTTGGGAAACTCATGTAAATTGTCTCATAAACCTACTAGCCCTATGCTACGGTTTAGCTAAGACCAGTACATAGAGGACCCAAATGGGGTTTCCATTGGTCCATGGCTTACTTTTGGTGGTTACTTCTCCAATTTAACCTAAAATACTCCGTCTGGCCTTTTGTCTCTAAACTCCCCCAAATTACTTAAGTACCTTTGAAACCCTAAATTTGGTGAAAATTTCCAAATTTATCCAAAATACTCAAAATTGTTCAAAAATCACTTCAAACCTTTTGAAAATACCCAAATTACCCAATATCACAAAAAATTGTCAAATTAACAAAATACCCCTCCTTAGCCTAAAATTCAAAAAAAAAACCAAAAAATTCGAGAAATTCGCAAATTTTTCCAAATAATCTCAATTTTATTTTTCTCAACTACCGTATGACCCTGTTTGGCCAATTTAAAAATCATTGATCAACATCCCCAAATTGCCTTTAAAGGCCCAACTTTTTCCAAATTCAACTCAAATGTCCATCAATTTGATCCCAATCTCCCCAAATTTCAATTCCAAACTCAAATTCACCCTTAATGTGACCAAAATAAACCAAATCAAAGCTCAATTGGCCCATACTTTGAGCCCAATTTTCATATAGGTCAAACCCCCAATTTTGGGCACATGAACTAATCTCACCAAATTCAATCCATAGCCCCATCAATTGGCCATGGTTTATGTTGAAAACTCTTTATAACATTCATAAAAATAAAAATTTATCATCAATTGGCCTTGGTGAAGTCTCAATTTAATTTAATTTCAACTTAAGTCCAAAATCCCCAAATTGCCCCAAATTGGCTATGTCCGCAAATTTCACCAAATTGATTGCCTTAATCCCAAAATTGGCACTCAATTCATGTTGAAAACTCTTTTGGCATTCCAATTGACCATTCTCAATAATCAATTTGGACTTAGCCCAAGGCTAGCCCAATCTAGACCCAAGTTTAGCCCAACGTGCCCAAAATGATCAAATCTTCAAAATCCTTCCATTTGACCCTCCAATTGCACTCAAAACCCTTTTCATCCTTCACCAAAATTGTTCCTTACAACCACTTACACCAAATGTAAGATTTATTTGGACAAATTGACATGGCTAATTTAGCCCAAACCCAATTTTTTGTCATTTGTACCTATTTGGACCCATGCACTAAATGTGGCCTAACCACCCCAAAGTCATAAAATTAATGACTCCACACTCATTAGATGGGCCCTAAGATTGAGCCAAAACTCACCTAACCCAAGCTAAGTGAGCCATGGACCAATGGCCACCTAAATTAAGGGATTTGATTTTCATATTTGCTTAGTCTTAATATCTTTTTGCCAAAACAAAACCTCAGCCCATTAAATTGTTGTGACAGATTCCACTGGGTTCCCTGAGCTCCTAGCCACCTCCCCCTACCATGGCCAGCTGGCCTAGTTGCTGGAGAAGCCAAAATTGAGGGCTAGCTCTTCTTAAACTTCACTTAATTCAAACCTAGAGGCCACCTCACCTAAATGAGATGTTGGAGCCTCTCGGCCCTCCACCTAAGCACCACATTACACCCCCCAATTGGCCATGACAACCATCCCTTAGCAACTTTTATAAAAGCTCACCTCCACGGCAATGGAGGTAGTGCTAAAATTTTCTCAGAAAAAGCTTCCCAAATAACACACAGAGCTTCTTTGAGAACTCCTCAGTGCAATCCAACCATCTTCCCCCACTGATCCCCACTGTGGAAGCTCAATTTTGAGCTGAAACTTCTATCTAAAACTAGGACAGAGCTTAATCCACCTCCAAAGTCCACCAAACTTAAATTACTTGTACCCACACCTTCACAACACTTAAAGAATACAATGCCCCGTCAAATTCCCCTTCCACAGAGCCCCTAGTATAGACTTTGATCAACATCTGAAATCAGCCTTGGTCGAATTTGGGTCTAGGCTTTTCACGACAACCAGGGGCTCAATCCCTAACCCTCTTTGACTCCAACAAATGTGTCAAGCATCTTTGATTGAAGCTTCCCTTCTCAGAACAAATGTATTGAACTCTTCCTCATCCTGGGCCTCTTTTGATTCTCCATTTGCTTGGGCTTATTTCATGGAATCTTAACCGTATAAATATGTTCCTCTAGTTTAGAAGAGCATTTAAAAAAATTCACTCAATTTGGTTGGGAAATGAGGAAGATATCAAGCCTTAAAGATGGATGGTTCTTGGGCTATGCCATTGGGGATGATTACGGAGCGCCATTCGATCGAACGTGTATCGGATGAATGACAAAAATGAAGTCAGACAGTGCTTCTTTACATGAACTGTGAGATGTGTGGCTGCTAGTGTGGATGGCAGTGTCAAGTGGAGTGCGTTGAGTGGAGCTTCGGAGCTGCCCAGGATGCAGTCAGCGCCGCACATTTAATTAGATAAATAGGGATTTTAAAAAATAAAAAAATAACCCCTAACCTTAAAAATTCATATCTTGGTGTAGAAAAATTACAAAAATAAAATAAAATAATCTTCTTACTCAGTGAATGGAGGAGAACAATGTGGAAATAATTTGAAGTCCATTTGATGCATGTTTTAATTTTAATTAATTAAACACTATATTGAGTCATTTGATTCTCCATGCAAATAGGAATTTTACCATGGCTTGAATTTTTGGCATGTTGAAGTCTCTGTCAAGGGGAACCTTCTCTGATTTTTCCAAAATCAGAGAAGACCTCTAGACAGAGATCCATATTTTCTTAAGTTTATGCACATTGTGTGTTTAAATTAATCATAATAATTAGCATGTTGCTTAAAAAATTCCAACTTAAAAAAATTTCTCATGAGCCAAGTCTTTAAAATGCACCTAATCTTCATAAACTCTAAATCCCTAAGATAATTAATTTTGGAAATATAAACATCAAAATGACTTGATTTTTGATTTGCACTATTTTCTAAGATATAAAGAACTCCTCATAAAAATTTCAAAGCATTTAGAGTAATTTTGATGTCCTAAATTGATTTTTAAAGTTGAATATCATTTTTGGCACTAAAATGACTTTTTTTTAATGAACAAAATATAACTCAAAAATTTATGAAAACTTAGTTTTGGAGTTCTCTATGATCAAGGAAATTTTATAAAAATAAAATGGTATTTCAAATGAAAACTTCATTTTTAGCCTATTTTAAATATTTAAATAATTAAAAATTCATAAAAATAACAAAAGTAATAAAATTTGTGGAAATTTTCTAAATTGTTTTCTAAGAACTTATAAATAATTGTAATATTTTTTCTGATTTTGTAAATAAAGATATTGTATTTGTAATATTAAAACTAATTTTTAAAGGCTACAAAATGGATTTCCACTAAAATAATTCCAATAAATCACAGAAAAACCATAAAAATTTAAAATTTGCTTCTCTAAGTTCTCTGACCTCAGGATGATTTTTCAAAAATGCAAAACTTAATTTTCCCCATTTAAAATGTTTTATACCTAATAAATACCCCAAAACTTAATATAATTCTAATAATTCAAATAAAACTCAAAAAATCATGAAATTTTGCCCAAATGGCTCTTTGGTCTAGATCTACCTTTAGTAAACATGTCAAGTAATTAGCCTTCACCTTGGTCACCTTAGCAAATTTTCTTTAAAAATCCTATTTTTTCATGAAAATAATTATATAAATTAAATTAAATTTTGGAAAATCATTTTTTCTCCTCTGATGTCTTAATTGACAAATGGGTAGGGTAGGATAAAAATTTTAAAGTCATTTGATTTGAATTTGACAAATTATGAAGTGTTAGAGCCTTAAGGTCAAAAGTGTAATTTTAGGAATTTGGCCTTAATTAACATTTAGGCTTAATTCTAGGAGGGAAATGGGCAATCTCTAATCTTAATTAACTTGTTTGGATGATTGAAATTAAAAAGGGATTAATTGGTAGAATCCAACCTCACATTCCTAATTAAAAGGACAAATTAATAAATTTCCAAAAGTTATTAAAATTTGGAAGTTTATTAAAATTAAATGAACCTAGGACATAGGGGATTGACTTTTGAAGTCAATAATTAATCAATTTCATACCCTATATTATGTTTAAATGAAATTTAAATAGTGAATCACGATCACCTAAAATTTAACCTTTTCAAAATCAATTAAGACACTCACCTAGGTCTTAAGGGCTTAGTAGTGATCTAAGTTATATCATGATTGATTAAATGAGGATTAGGAAAGCAATCATAGCTAAAATTTAACACCTTTAAAACATCACAAGCCCAATTAAGACCAAAATTTGGCTAAGTGTTCCAACAACACTAGCTTGCTCCTTTTAGGGGTCTTCATTCACATAATGTTTAAATTTAATTAACAAATGATAATTACCCTACTCTTAGGGATAATTAGGAAATCAATGTTCATTGAGCATTACAGTGTTCATAGGGTGAATTATTAAGTAATATAATAAGTTTAAATGAGCTCGACACCATTCACCAGGTATTGAGAGGGAAGCATGGACTTGCTTCTTCCTCCTAACTTGTTGGATAACTCAGAGGTTTACTAAACTTAATATGCTTTGCTTAAAAAAATTATCCTTAATCAAACTAATAGGGACCCACCAAGATATGACCTAGGGTTAGGTAGATCGCTAAAACTTTACTATCCTACTTCATATAAAATGCCCTGACATGCATTTTACGTTTTAGGTGGTGGAACGAGAAGACTCGCCAGGTACGCTTTTTATAGTTTACAGTGATGTCTTTCTTGTACTTTTTATACTTGCAAAACTTGCATGCTAAAATATAATGTCACCCTGCATGACAACTAAAACAATCAGGATAGCCAAAAAACAAAAACAAAAACTAACACTAAAATCAACCAAGATAAAATTCACCCCCACAACATTCAAAATATAAAACAACTCAAAACTTAATCATAAATATCACACAAAACTACAACTATAACTAAATTAAGACATCTCTATTGGATGATTGGGAACCCCTCAAAGGAGGTAACTTACGGTTGCTAACATGGCTTCCCACGGTCTAAATGAAACTATGGAAATCATTAAGTTGAGTTTAGTAAATTCATTTGGACTTAGTGAATCTAATAGAAAATAGTGGTGTCGGAATGAGGGAACCCTGAGATCCTAACCTGTGGCTCTAATCAACTTTAACATCCCCAATGAAAATTGAAAGAACTACAACCATAAGGCCACCTGATTTGACATCATAACTTGACACTCTAGAAAACTCAAACTAGTGACGACAAGGAGGTTGGAGGGCAACACGACCATCTTCAACAACAAAACCTGACTTCACCATCTAAACCAACTTCCTTCCTTAGAATTAAACATCAAAGTCATAGGATTTTGAGTTTTTTTGCTTATGCAACATAAATCATCATCTTATCTTTAGACATTTGTATAGCTCTAGTATACAATATAAGCCCTAACTCATTTTGGGATTCTGAGGTTGTCGTTTGTCGTGACCTAAATCCTCACATCTTTCAGGTTGTTTGTGTGATTGCTTCACACAAATATAATCCCTAAATTAATTAAATTTGTAGGATGAAATATTCAAATAATTTTTCATCTAAATTGAAGCCAAACATTAGGATAGACTGGGAAGTCACCGAGGTTTTTCCTCTGAATCTATGAAATCCCCTAGATCTTCCTCCTTTGGATTCCAAAAATAAAAAGTTCAAAATTTGAACTGTTCCCCTTTCACACCTCTTCGTCCGATTTCATTGAAAAGTCCTTTCCTTCGAATTCCTTGAAGATGATATTTTTTTATTTTTATTGAGTTTTTTTAGATGACTTCGGCCATATAAGATGTAATTAACTATAGGGGCTTGCCCTTATAGGAAGCATTTCTCAACCCAACTTAATATAAACCCTATCTAATTCTTCATATTAAATAAGGGAAATTGTCAGCAAATAAAATAGTTTCAAAGACCAAACAGACGTCATACCTTTTTTAGTTTATTTGATCGAGCCTCATCTTCAAGTTTTGTGTTTATCCTTCGGGATAGATACAGGGTTTGAGGTATAGTGCTCTTTCATTTAAAATATAAAAATATGGGGTCAGTTTGATTTCATACTTGTTTTAAACTTAAACATCCTTCCAAAGCGGGCGATAGGATTTCAATTTCAGTGACCGACAGCTTCTGGTGACTCCGCTTGGGAAGAGCTTTTCTCTCCATTTAAACAAAGAAAAATTATCTTCATACATTGGTAATGCGTTCATGTCCCTTATGAACCAAAACTACCCTTCTTCCATTGGTATGCTTTACCCATTTCTGTCTTGGAAAGCACATCCAACTTTTTGGACCTCAAGACTACCTGTTCAATCACCTTTAAACAGAGGGGTTCGGGAGGCCATTAATGACTCTTTAAATCTTCATGTGGGGTCGGACCCCAATAGGTGTGTTGGTATACTATTTCCATCTGGGCATTATGTTTTCCTAAATGGGTCCCGCACTTGGTCCTAAACACTTCACATCTCCCTCCTAAATCTGATTTGCTATTTTATAAAATAAATCAAATTGTATTGTACTGCGTGCGCTTTAAGATTTTTGTTATATTAATTAAAATTTTCTACTTTCAAATTACCCTTTTACTAAAAATTTTAAAATCCCCTCAAACAAAGACTTACCCAGTCTACAGACGAACCTCTGTAATTTTCAGTGCTTGCACTAAAATTACAAGATTTTGGCCATATAGCTAACCCCAAAACTTTCTGTTTTAAAGCTGCTGCAATGGCCTACCCAACACTGACCTTTTCCTGCAACTTGCTGACCATCCATGAAGCCCGCAATGTTACTCCCACAATTAAGTTCGGAGCCAGATTTGAAGATCTTGAGGTTATCCTCAAGAAGGCTCTATTCGTCGTGATGAAAGTCACTGCTCTCGAAATTCAAGAGCCATCTATTAAGTTCAACTTGAACTTTCTTCAGGAATTTCCTTCCTACAAGAAAGCCAAGACTACAGTTGTCATCGTGGCACCTACCAAACCTGTTGTTTCCGCTGCCAAGGGAAAAGAAATACTATCACCAGGGACATGAACGCACACATCACAAAGATTGTACCACTATCAGGACCTAAGGTTGTCGACCAGTAAAGTCAAGACTAAGTCCGAGAATCCTACCGAGCACACATCACAAAGATATATGTAAAAAGGAAAAGACAAAGAGGTTACCTGATATTGTATTTGGTTTACACCATGGGGAGCATATTTCTCCTCGATATACCAATGTTTCTGCTAGGACACTCCGTTCTGAGACATTATCGCTAAAGAGTAAAGTATGGATACCGAAGATTGCTGCATCGATACAGTCTAATAAACCCGTAGCGCAAAATCATTGAATGAAGCCAGTGTCCAAAATATCTGGCATCATCGCAAAGATTGCCAGCAAGATGGAAGAACAAGTAGAGGATGTCCAACAGAGTCCTCCAGATCTTAAGATGACTCAAGAATCAATAATCGAAGAAAATCTTGAAAAGCTCAGAGCCGAGATTTCTGAGTTTGCTTGGGAACATAGAGTTTCCATCGATGATGATAACGAAATTTCTACTATAATGATTACCTAGAAGAAGATTTCATGGATGTCCATGTTATCGAGACCAACGCTGCTGCATCTGCGCACGACGCTCAACCTTCTACTGAAGAGAATGTCATAGATGAGCTGCGCAAGAATATCCTCCTAAGGGATGAGAAAATCAGCCTATTGGAGAAAAAGGATAGAAGAGATGGTCGCCGCATTGACTGCTATGGCCACTATTCAAGGATAGTCATAAGTGCCGCAACTAGCATCTCAAAAAATCGTCCAACCAAAAATCATAAATATTACAGACGAAAGAAGAGAGGTTGCCTCAGCAAACAGAGATGAGCAGGTGAAGAAGGATTCTCCACCAGGTTCCATGCCAAAAAGAGAATTCAACCAAATTCTTGATCAAGTTCGAGAGGCCTTAACCCAATTTGAGGGTGGTGCATTGATTCTAAAGGGTAGACCTTACCATGAAGAATTTGATGTTGTACCCTTCCCCAAGGGTTTCATTGCCCCTAACTTTAAAATATTTGATGGAACTGGAAATCCTAAACAATATTTAGCACACATCCGAGCCAGTTGTGACGACACAAGAAATAGCGAGGCTTTACTCTTCAAACACTTCATCAACAGCCTGTTAGGAGTCGCTTTCGATTGGTATGTCGATTTGCCTAACTGATCGGTTAAAACATTACCTAGGTTGGAACAATTATTTATAAAGAGATTCGCCGGAGCGCAACATCATGTGTCCATAGGAAAACTCATGATAAAGAACAAAAGCCCAACGAGATTTTAGTGGATTACATTTTGAGATGGAGAAACCTTAGCATGAAGTGTGCAACTCAGCTACAAAAAATCATGTGATTGAGATCCTACTCAAAAGCATTCATGGACCCGTAGCTTTCAAGCTCAAGGGACTCACCATCAAATCATTCGAGAAGCTACTCACAAGGCTTGCAGTCTTCAAGAAGAAATTAAACATACAGATTCTCACGAGAAAACCAAGACAAACAGAGTGTTTGAAATAACATTCGGAAGAGTCGTAACTATTGATAAAACAAAACCACCAATGAAGATATATGCAGAAACTTCTCGTCAATCTTCATCACAGCAGACTCCGAAACAAAACAGCCAGTCGAACCAGCGATCGCCTCAAGGAGGATCATCTAAAAAAAAGAATGTCTCTGGCATAATGACAAAAAATGATATACTCTTTCAAAGATGAAGCTGTATCTAAAATATTTAGAAGTCTAATGAAGAAGCCCAAGTTCAAATTACTAGACCCAAAGAAACCCAAAGAGGTTTATAAGAAGGTTCAACTAAATTATTGCCTGTATCACAGATTACTGGGACATACAATTGAAGAATGTTTCATCTTTAAGGATTGGCTCGAGAAAATCTCAAAGTAGGAAATATAACGAACCCGATAGAGTATTTAAAAGAACCTGAAAAAGGTTCCATAATTATGGTTTCGACTGAGCTAATCTCTCCAATTGATCCATATGCTGGAAAAGATGGATGGATTACAACTTGGAACAAACTTAGGAGGGCCCTAAACCAAATACAGAATTCGTCAAAATAATCATCCATACATGCTGGAAAACATGGATGTGATACAGTTCGGAGCAAAAAATCTAAGAAGATGTTAAATCAAATCCAGAACGGTTCAAAGTAAACTACGACTCAAAGTCTTTAGTCTGCCAAGACCGAGATGAAGCTTTCACCGCTAGATTTGTCGTCATCAAAGTCAAAGAAAAAGAAGAATGACATCACAAAGATTGATAGTACGAGGGGTCGGATAGGGGCTGCCTCTACTAGATTGGTTGTCTCAAATTCTGGAAGAAAGTCCTCGAACCCCTGACTTTGTATGATTATCTTTATACCCCTCCAGGGGCTGATGAATATATTGATTGTGATTTCGGCTATGTTTTAACTATTTCTGGTGATAACGTAATTGATTTTGACCAATCTAATTATGATCTAGATTCCCAAAATGATCCTCAATTCGCACTTGAGTCAAGTGAACTCGCTAATAATATAGAAGAAGACATCAACGATACCGCTTACGACAGCATCGGGAGTGAGGAGCCAATCTTCGAGCACCATGGTGCACCACTTACCATCAACTTAGATCTTTTTGACAAAGAAGTAATATCAGAAGATTCAACAATGATACCTTAAGAAGAAGAAATTACGGAAATAAACTTCAGAAGTGAGAAAGTAATGCCCCCAAGGATAGCTTATACAGATAAAAGGAAATAAATAGTAACTTGAGAGGAACTACCTCCACAAGTGGAAGAAACATATGACCAAGGAAAAATTGCAGGATCATACAAATTGGATTACAATGTGCTAGTTCATCTTCGGAAGTTGTCGGCTTGACTAAGAATTTACGATGCTCTCATCCTATCAAAGGAGGGGAGAGTCTCTGGTTACAACATTGCTCGACCCTGAGATTTGCTTAGCTCAATTAGCCAGCAGATCCTCAGATGTAGTTTGCTCACTGAAAGAACAGTCAAGGGTAACCTTCACAGATGAAGATTTGCTGATCGGTACCATCGACCACAATCTACCACTCTACATCTCTGTCAACATCGGAAGATTCATATTATCTAGAGTTCTGGTAGATCCTGGAGCATCTCTCAATTTGAAGAGCCTACGGACATTATCCTATTTGGAAATTGAAGCCTAACAGCTTACGGCAGATAAAATGATGCTAAGTGGATTCAACCAAAAAGGAGAAAGAGCCCTTTAATTGATCACATTACTTATAAAAGTCAGAGAACTAACAAAAACCACTAAATTTCATATCATCAACGGTGAGACCTCGTTTAACGCTCTACTTGGTCGACCGTGGATTCATGAACACAACATGGTTTTGTCATCTCTACATCAGTGCATCAAATACTGTCAAGAAGGACAAGAATACAACTTCAAAGGAGATTTACAACCGTTTTCAATTCATGAAGTCGGTATTCTTGAAGACGCTGCCTACTATGCGCCACCAAAGTAAACTATCTTCTCGCGCAAGATTCCGACAAACAAAAATGAAGATTCAAAAAAATCACAAGAAGGAGGCCATTCAACTTCACTTCAATGATCTTCCGCCACCCATCTACATTGAATTGGTGGAGCTTCTTTTGGTTCGCGCACTCGAGGTCGTGGTCGGGGACGTGGTCAAGGAAGAATCAATCTTGTTCTTGAACGGACTATGCCAACCATCCACATTGGCGATAAAGATAGTTCTGAAGATAAAATAATGATGATAAAACTAAAGAAACCTCAGGATGAGACATCTTCAGAAGATACGGAGAAAAGTGAATATGAAACAATGTATGATCGGATAAACCACTATCGGCGCTATTTTTGGTTGGAGGAGTTGCCCAGAAGAAGCTGTTGGTCACCGGAATTAAAATTTTGTCGCTCGCTTTGGAAGGACGTTTTAATTTACACATATATTTAGTTTAAAAATATATGAAATCAAACTGACCCCATATTTTTCATAGTTTAAATGAAAGTGCACTGTACCTCAAATCCTGTATCTATCCTGAAGGATGAACACAAAAGTTGAGGCTGAGGCTTGATCAAATAAACTAAGGAATATATGACATCCGTTTGGTCTGCAAAACTTCTGTATTTGCTCACAAGTTTCCCTATTTAATATAAAGAATTAAATAGAGTTTATATTAATTTGGGTTCGGACATGCTTCCTATAAGGACAAGCCCCTATAGTTAATTACATCTTAAATGACCAAAGCCACCTAGGAAAACTCTNTGAAGGATGAACACAAAAGTTGAGGCTGAGGCTTGATCAAATAAACTAAGGAATATATGACATCCGTTTGGTCTGCAAAACTTCTGTATTTGCTGACAAGTTTCCCTATTTAATATAAAGAATTAAATAGAGTTTATATTAAGCTGGGTTTGGACATGCCTCCTGTAAGTGCAAGCCCCTATAGTTAATTACATCATAAATGACCAGAGTCACCTAAGAAGACTCTTGATAAAAATAAAAAAAAATATTATCTTCAAGGAATTTTAAAGGGTGAGATTCTTCAATGAGATCAGATGTAGAGGTGTGAAAGGGGATTGGTTCAAATTTGGAATATTTTATTGTAGAATCCAAAGCAGGAAAAACTAGGGGATGTCATGGATCCAGAGGAGAACCCTGGTGACTTCCCAAGCTATCCGAATTTTTGGCTTCAGTTTTAAGGAGAAAATTTTAAGTGTTTCATCTTGCCAATTTTATTATTTAGGGCTTACATTCGTGTGAAACGATCACACAAATAGCCTGGAAGATGTGAGGATTTAGGTCGTGACAAACGACAACCTCAGAATCTTAAGACAAGTTAGGGCTTATATTATTTAGCAGGGCTATACAAATGCCTAACGATAAGGTGAGGATTTATGTTGCATAACCAAACAACCTCGAAGTTCTATGGCTTTTGTTGTTTATATCTAAGGAAGGAAGATTGGTTTAGTTGAAGAAGACAAGTTTTGCTGTTAAAGATGGTCGTGCTACTCACCATGCTAACTCTAAGCTCCCTACTACGATGAGTTTGAGTTTTCTAGTGTGTCAAGTTATAATGTCAAATCAAGTGGCCCTAAAGTTGAAGTTCTTTAAATTTTATGAGGGCATATTAAAGTTTATTAAAGTGACACCGGTTAGGACCCTACAATTCCCTCGTTCCCGCACCATTATTTTCTATTGAATTCACTTAGTCTAAATGAATGTACTAAACTCAACTTAATGAGTTCCATAATTTCATTTTGATTATGGGAAACCTTGTTAGAAACTATAGGTTACCTCCTCCAAGGGATTCCCGATCATCAAATAGAGACATCTTAATTTAGTTGCAGTCGTAGTTTTGTGTCATGTTTCTGATTAAATTTTGAATGTTGTGGCGGTGAATTTTATCTTGGTTGATTTTAGTTTTGATTTTGTGTTTGATTTTGGTTTTCATGCAGGGTGATATCGTTGTTTAGCATGCAAGTTTGCAGGTATAAAACCACAATATGAAAGTACAAGAAAGACAACGTTGAAAACTGTAAAAGCGTACCTAGCGAGTCTTCTTGTTCCACCACCTGAAACTCAAAAAACATGTTAAGACAGTTTATATGAGATAGGAAAGTAAAATTTTGGTAGTTTTCCTAACCCTATGTCATATCTTGGTGGGTCCTTAGGAGTTAAATTAAGGATAATTTTCTCAAGCAAAACATATTAAGCTTAGTAGATCTTTAAGATATCAAACAGATCTAGAGAAAGAAGCAGGTTTGTGCTACTCTCTCACTGCCTGGTGGAATATTCTGAGTTCTTTTAAACTTATTGTGTTACTGCACTGATGTCTCAATTATCCCTAAGAATAGAGTAATTATCATTTGTGATTCAATTTAAGAAATATGTGGGTGAAGACCATTAAAGAGGCAAGTTAGTGTTATTCGAACACCTAGCCAAATCACAGGATGTTTCAATAACTTGAAAAATATATATCTTTGTCTAGAGACTTTCTATGACTTTGGAAAAATCAAAGGATGTTTCCCTTGAAAGATGATATACCATCTTAAAATTATAAGCCATGGTAAAGTGCTAATATGCATGAAGAATCAAAACATTCAAATCAGTATTTAATTAATTAAAAATAAAATATTCATCAAATGGACTTCAAATTATTTTCACATTGTTCTCCTTGTTTTACTGAGCAAGAATGTATTTTTATTTTATTTTTGTGATTTTTCTACACTAAAATATGAATTTTTGAAGTTAGGTGTATCTAAATAAATAGGAAAAATCCCTATTTATCTACTTAAACAGTGCAGCACCATGTAGATCCTAGGCAGCTCCAAACTCCACGCGGCGCGCTCCCATTCAATGCCGCCATCCACCTCAGTGCTAACTCGACTCGCAGTTTATGTTCCAAAGCGTTGTTCGGCTTGATCTCCTCCGTCCGTCCGATACAAGTGAAATTGGATGGCTCCCCTTCATCATCCCCGATAGAGTAATCCCATGAACATCCACACTGAAACCCTAAGATCTCAGCCTAGACTCAACCAAATCACTCCGAGTTTGATCATATTGACTCGTTTAAGAGAGACGAATATATCCATACGATAATCATGCAATTAAATTAAGCTTAATCAAATGAAGATTCGAAATAGGCTCGGGAGAAGGAGAAGTTTTATACCTTTGCTTTGAGAAGTGAAGCTTCAATCAGAGGGTCTTGGCACGTTTGTTGGGGTCCAAGGAGGTGACCAAAGGAAAATACGTTGAGATTTTCATACCTATTTTATACTGTTTTTGATGATATTGCACTTTAAAGAAAGGTATTTTTACTGTTTTGTTGCAGGAATGATGAATTAGGGTTATTGGAGCAAAAATATGCAAAATGGAGCTAATTTGGAGCGAAAAGGACCAAAATATGAAGAATTGAACTAGGGCGCTGACGGCGCCATCGACCCCGCCAACGGTGAGATTTTCCAGAGACTCCAGAATTAATTCATTAAGAAGATCCGCCGACGACGCCCTTTAGGCCGCCAACGGCGAGATTGGTGATTATGATCAATTAGGCTTTGGATAAGGACAAATTTTTAAGGGATGCTCAGGCAACTCTTGGGAAAGCTCATCCACAACTTTAAAAGAAGATTTTGGGCGAAAATTGAAAAGTCCTGGAAGTCCTGGAAGAGGATAAAGTTTTTGGAGGTTAGAAAGGTTCCAATAGTGTGTAAAAATTATGAGGAATTCTTCGAGAGATTGTAAGAGTGGAGGGAAAGTGAGAGATTTCTTCCTCCTTGCTACTTCGAAGAGGAATTTTGTATGTTGTAAAGAAAGGAAGAGATTCAGAGGAACTTTGAGAAGTTTTCTTGGGGAGAGATTAGAGATAAGTTATTTACTTGTTGTAGTTTGTATGACTTTGATTTTATATATGAATTCCGAGTTTTATTGTGCTTTCCCAAGAGATATGAGTAGTTTTATCTACCTTTCTCCTTGTCTTGAGATTTGTGAAATTGTGCTTTGAATTGGTGAAGCCATGAAAATGTTTAAGAAATTGTGATGATCTTTTCACTTCGATCTTAATTTACTTTCAATCTGGTCAACTGATTTGTTAAAATATGTTGAGTTTTACAACTAAAGTGAAGACTTGATCCAAGATTCATGGAGGTCAAAGCCCTTGGAAGTTAGGTGCAAATAAATAGAGAAATAATCTTATCGGGCGTAGAATTGGAGATTTTAGAGTGACAAACTAAAATCCTCAATTTTTTCCTATCATTTGGATGCTGAAGTGTAGATGTTATCCCTCAGGTGAGGGGAACGTGGGAACTCCGAAGTGAGAGCCGATATCCTCACAGCCTAGCTGCAGATTCAGTAAATAAGCATAGGATTAGTTAATGTTCTTTATGCTTGGACCAAAGGCTAAAGAATAGGTATGCTCCTATTTGACAAAATACAAATTGAACCGATTCACTTTATCCATTCACTATAATTACTTGACAAGGAGAAGGATGCTTTCTTATATATTGAATATCACATTTGAACCTTCATTAGTATCATTAGTTATTTAATAGTTATTAAAGTTATATATTTATTTCAATTGACTATTAGTGACAGATAAGCAAATT
The DNA here is from genome assembly GCA_003013225.1 of Phalaenopsis aphrodite. Taxonomy (NCBI): domain Eukaryota; kingdom Viridiplantae; phylum Streptophyta; class Magnoliopsida; order Asparagales; family Orchidaceae; genus Phalaenopsis; species Phalaenopsis aphrodite. The sequence goes on along the minus strand of NEWO01000245.1, from coordinate 477,525 downwards.
GAACTTCATTATTGTTATTGAAGTATTTCTTTTCTACAATCCTAGTTCGTAGTTCTAAACTTACTTCCTATGGGATCGATATCTAGGACTCCATTAGAGCCCTATATTACTTGAGCGATATGTATACTTGCTTTGATATGTGTGACTTTACAATTATTGAATATTTATTTTGTTCATGTTTATCGAATCTATAACTGTTATTAATGATTTGGTACAGTTGCTGAGGAAGTTATTCTTTTAGCAACAGTATTAAATACTTATACTTTTAAGCATATATAAAGTCAGGGTCAAGTTTTTGGTGTCGTTGCCGGGAGTGAGTAACAAAAACCATAATTAGAGTAACAAACAAATTAGGATTATTAGAAAATTTTTATTTGAATTGCAACTTATTTTTATATTTAGTTAATTATATTATCGTGTACTCATTTTAAATTGTATGTGTAAACTTGGACCTGAAAATCTTATACCCTACGATTCGGAAGTAGAACGCACTATTAGAAAAATTAGAAGATTGAGAAGAGAACCTAGAAATTCTGATACAATGCAAAACAACAAGAACAATCAAGGAATAGAAAATGAACACCAACCTAGACCCCTACGAGATTATGCAAATCCAACAGTAGATGAAATTCACTTATCTATCCAAAATCTTGATGTAGCTGCAAATTCATTTGAGCTTAAACCTGTTATTATCCAAATGATATAGAATATTCAATTCGGACGTACACCAAATGAAGATCCTAACTTACACTTCGCTAGTTTTTTAGAACTCTGTGCTACTTTTAAATGTGACAGAGTCTCAAACGATGTTGTTAGACTTAGACTTTTTCCTTTTTCACTGAGGGATAAGACTAAAATGTGATTAAATTTGTTAGCACCAGGATCTATTAGAACTTGGGGAGAACATTCACAGAAGTTTCTATCCAAATATTTCCCTCCATCCAAAACTGCTAAACTCAAAAATGACATAACATCATTCTGTCAGATTGATGGAGAGTCAATATATGAAGCTTGGGAGAGATTTAAAGATCTTCTTAAGAAATGCCCTCATAATTTGTTACCAGATTGGTTGATAATTCAAACTTTTTATAATGGATTAGTGGGATCGCTTAGATTGATTATAGATACTGCGGCTGGTGGTTTGTTAATGTCAAAACCTTTTGATGAGGCTTATTCGTTAATAGAAGAGATGACTACCAATAATTTTCAATGGCCCTCTGAAAGGGTAAATCCTACAAGAGTAGCTAGTATCCATGATCCTGATTTAATCTCTATGTTAGCTTCGTAGATTGCTACAATATCAAAGAAATTAGATCATTATGGGGTGGATTATTCTCCAACACCTCCTATGATTGAAGAGAATTCATCTGTATAATTTGTAGATGTTCAACTTTCATATGAGACTTTAAATGCTATTAATAACCCCAATTATCCTTATTCAAACTATTAAAATCCAGGTTGGAAGAATCATCCAAATTTTATTGGAATAACAATTCTTCTACAAATCAACAATGGGCAAACAACCCAGTGAACCCATTAGGAAATTCATCCAACCAAGGATATTTAAACTATAGACCTTCTTATCCCCCAAGATTTAACAGTAACACTAAATTTAAGGAGAAGAAGTTGTCTATAGAAGAGTTGATATTAAACATGGGTCAACAATTGCAGCATTAAGGAAATCAATTACAAAATCAAAGAACTGCTATTAAGAATATTGAAAACCAATTAGGGCATATTGTTACTATGCTTAGTAACCGAACAGTAGGAACTTTTCCTAGTACTACGGAACCAAATCCCAAAGATCAAGGAAAAGAACAAATCAAAATGATATAATTACGAAGTGGAAAAGAATTGGAGACAAGAGTACAAAAGAAACAGAAACTGAAAAAGAGAAAGTGGATTCTGAAAAATAAAAGGATCATGAGTACCCAGATTAAGAGTATCCATTTACACCAATGAAAATTACTGTAGAGAAACCTCGACCACCATTTCCTCAAAGATTGAAGCAACACAAACATAATAAATAATTTTCCAAATTTTTAGAAATTCTTAAAGTATTAACGGTAAATATTCCCTTCGTAGAAGCTTTAAAGCAAATGCCCAATTATGTGAAATTTATGAAGGATATTCTGAACAAGAAAAGGAAGTTCACGGATGACGAAACTGTTGCACTTAGCGAAGGGTGTAGTGCAATTATTCAGAAAAAGCTTCCTGAAAAGTTAAAAGATCCTGGTAGTTTCACTATACCATGTGCTATCGGTGAAAAGTTTTATGAAAGAGCTTTATCTGATTTGGGAGCCAGCATTAATCTTATGCCTCTATCAATTGTCAAAAGATTTGGATTAGGAGAAGTCTCACCTACTTCTGTAACTCTACAGTTAGCGGATCATTTAGTTACATATCCTAAGGGAGTTATAGAAGATGTGTTAGTAAAAGTGGATAAATTTATCTTTCCTGTAGATTTCATTTTTTTAGATATGGAGGAAGATAAAAAATACCTATCATTTTAGGGAGAGCATTTTTAGCTACTGGAAAAGCTATGATAGATGTTCAAAAAGGAGAATTAACTATGAGAGTTAATGATCAAGAAGTGACTTTTAACATTGCAAAATCTATAAAATACCCTACTGTTAAAAGAGATAATGAATGTTTTCACATGGAAATTAGTGAACATCTATTGAAAGAACATTTTAAAGAACATTTTGAAGAGAAAGAAAAATTTAAAGAGAGTGATGAATTTATTATGGACGAATTAGAAAATAAATAATTAGATTATGTTCAGGAAAGATTTGAGATGTTAGATATTATCAAAAAAGCTTATAAGAATCTATTTCCATCAATTATAAAACCACCTGAACGTGAGTTGAAAGTATTGCCTAGCCACTTGAAATATGTGTTTTTGGGAGACTCATCTATATTACCAATTATTATATCTTAAGAATTAAATGATTTGCAAGAGCAAAGACCGTTAGATACATTGAAAAGATATAAGAAAGCTTTTGGTTGGACCTGATCTGTATTAAGGGAATCAGTCCTTTGATCTGTATGCAGCTAATTATATTAGATGAACAATATAAATTAAGAGTTGATCCATAAAGGAGATTAAATCCAATGGTGAAAGAAGTATTTAAGAAGGAAATTTTGAAATGGTTAGACACTTGAATGATATATCTTATTTCAGATAGTGTGTGGGTAAGTCCAATTCATTGTGTTCCTAAGAAAAGAGGAGTGACTATTGAAACAAAAGAAAATAATGAATTAATACATATTAGACAAGTTACTGGGTGACATATTTGCATTGATTATAAAAAATTAAACACTGCCACCAGGAAAGATCACCTCCCTTTACGATTTTTAGATCAAATAGCAGATAGACTTGCTGGGAACAAATATTTTTGTTTTTTAGATGGATATAACGATTACCATCAAATTCCTATTGCTCCTGAGGATCAAGAAAAGACAACATTTACTAGTCCTTTTGGAACTTTTGCTTTTCGAAGAATGCCTTTTGGATTATGTAATGCACCTGCAACATTCCACAGATGTATGATGTCCATATTTAGTAAATTAATTGATGATGGATTGGAAGTATTTATGGATGATTTCTCTGTAGGCGTGCTTAAATTATCTTGAAAAAGTTTTGCAGTTATGCGAAAGAACTAATTTAGTTCTAAATTGGGAAAAATGTCAATTTATGGTTGCAGGAGGAATTGTATTTGGGCATAAAATTTTGGAAGATGGTATGGAAGCAGACCCTGCAAAAATTCAAGTTATATCTAAACTAACACCTCCTACTAATGTAAGAGACGTTAGGAGTTTACTTGGATATGTTGGATTTTATATGCATTTTTTTAAAGATTTTTCAAAAACTACCAAACCTCTATGCCAACTTTTAGAAACGGACAAGATATTTGAATTTACTGAAAGCTGTTTAAATGCCTTTGAGTTATTAAAGGAAAAATTAATCACAGCCCCTATTATAGTTTCACATAACTCGGAGAAACCAATAAATATGATGTGTGATACTAGTGATTATGCTATTGGGTTGTTCTTGGACAAAAGTATGAAAAGTTTTTAAAGTTATATACTACGCTAGTAAAACTCTTAATGATGCACAAGTTAATTATATTGTCACTAAAAAAGAGTTACTAGCCATTGTATAAGCTTTAGATAAATTTAGATCTTATTTAATTGGAGCTAATTATGTTGTGCATACTGATCACTCTGTTATTAAATATCTTGTGCAAAAGAAGGATGTCAAACCAAGGTTGATTAGATGGATACTTTTGATACAAGAATTTGATCTTGTGGTTATTGATAGAAAGGGAACTGATAATCAAATAGCTTATCATTTTTTAAGATTAAAAAATCATCAATTATCTGACACTAATAACGAAATTACAGACAATTTCCCTGATGAACAATTTTATAATATTAATGACTGGAAAATACCATAGTATGTTGATATAGTTAACTATATTGTAAGTGATATTTTGCCACCTATGCTTACATTGCAACAACAAATGAAATTCATTCATGATGCAAAAGCATATTTTTGGGATGAGTATTATTTATATAAACAATGTAAAGATATTATTATGAGGAGATGTGTACCTTATGAAGAAACTGAGCTAATCATCCGGAAATGTCATGATTCTGAATTTGGAGGACATTTTGGGATTGATAAAACTGCTTAAAAATTTTTACAAGCTGGATTTTATTGGCCTACCATCTTTAGAGAAGTTTATAGATACATAAAAACTTGTGATCGATGTCAACGAGTAGGCAATATATCTAAAAGAAATGAAATGTCTCTAAATATCATGTTAGAAGTTGAGATCTTTAATGTTTGAGGATTAGATTTTATGGAACCATTTATTCCTTCATTTGGGAACTTATATATATTAATTGTTCTGGACTATGTTTCTAAGTGGATTGAAGCACAAGCTTTACCTCGTTGTGACACTAAAAGTGTTTTAAGATTTTTAATGAAAAATATTTTCACTAGATACGGAATGCCTAGGATGATTATCACTGACAGAGGATCACATTTTACGAATAAATATATTCAGAAATTGGCAGAAAAGTTTAACATTATTCATAGAATCTCTACTGTCTATCATCCTCAAACTAGTGGGTTAGCTGAAATTTCTAATATGGAGAATAAATAAATACTTGAAACGACTGAAAACCCTAGTAGAGTAGATTGGTCCACTAGGCTAGATACCGCATTATGGGCTTACAGGACTGCTTACAAAAACATCTTATTGGAATGACTCCTTACAGACTAATTTTGGGAATGACTTGTCACTTACCATTAGAATTGGAGCATAAAGCATGTTGGGCGATTAAAGAACTCAATTATAATTTGAAAGATGCTGGTAAAAAGAGATTGTTATAATTAAATGAATTGGAAGAATTAAGAAATGAATCATATGATAATGACAGAATTTATAAGGAGAAACTAAAGTTATGGCATGATGGGGAGATTAACCAAAAGAACTTTGAACCAGGATAAGAAATTTTACTTTACAACACTAGGTTGAAAATATTTTTTGGGAAATTGAAGTCTCGTTGGTTAGGACCCTTTACGGTGACTCAAGTTTATACTTATGGAGCTGTTGAAATTGAAGATCAAAAGACGGGAAATAGATTTAAAGTAAATGGAGGCAGATGAAAATAATACTTTGAGGTTAAAAGACCAAAGTTTAAAGAGGTTTTAATGATCAGTCAACCTGAATGACACCTGAATAGGTCAAGCTTACGACATTAAACTAAGCTCTTTTGGGAGGCAACCCATATTTTTCTTTACTTTTATCATAATTATAGTAGTTTGTATTTGAAATTATCGTTATATTATTGTAGTACTAACCTCTACTACTCTTATTTACCCTTGAATCATCATAAAAATTGGATCCATAGAGAAAAATTGGAACGCATTCGAACCAAAGCAAAACTGTGCAATTTTTCCCTTGGGCACCGATGGCGCCCTCGACGCTGTCGTCGGTGGGTTTTCTCAAGAGTCCAGGAAAAATAAATGCAGAGGCTCGCCAACGGCTCCCTCGACCACGCCGCGGTGAGACGGGCAAAATGGCAGTTACTTGGGTTCAAATGGAGGTTTTTGGCAATTTTTTGGGCGGGAGTTACACTTTTAAACTCCAAAATTTGATTCCTAGTTCATATTTTCCCCCCAAAAATGAAGTGAAACTCCACCAATTTCATTCCTATGACATCCAATTCCCTAGATAATCCAAGAATGCGAGTTTTCAATCGGTGAAAGTTTATTAGTGCAGAAGCGCAACGAATCTTCAACAAGTTACTGACAAAGAAAGATTGATCAAGGAACGAGGATTTATAAATCGCGGGTTGCATAATCCCACGACATCAATTGAAGAAACTTTAGTGCGGCTAAGATAGGAAGTGTTGTGCTACACTACGACCATCGTGGTGGCTCCTTTGGTAAAAGAATTTTATGCAAATTTACATGGAATCATCTAGTGAGTTGTCTATGTGCGAGGAAGATGGATCACTTTCACTCCTGCATGGATCAATGAATTATACATGATAGAGAACATTCTGGTCTGCCACTATTCCAATTTCATCCCGACAAGAAACCAGATGAATGAAATTTACGAATATTTAACGAATGAAACTGACAACTGAGAAATAAGAGAAAATGGGTATGTTAGTTTTTCTGCGACAGTCCTAAATACCATTTCAAAACATTGGCCCTGATATACAGAGGTGAGCCTGATGTTACTTTTATTGGGAAACAAAAGAAAGCGGAATGTTAGTTTTTCTCAGACCCGACACTACAGAGGTGAGCCTGATGTTACTTTTCTTGAGTGCCCCCGATATACTCAGTATCAACACAATCCACCTGTTGATCAAGGTGATGAAGACATAGTTTAGGATTTTGATATTTGAAAGTAATTGATGTACTCTCATTTGTATTTTTATTTCTGTGATCTTTTTGTAATAGAAATGGATGTTTACATGTATTTGGACTTTCATTTTTATTATATGTGTACTTGGATAATTTTAATTTTTGTTATAAAGTTAGTGTTATAGTTAAATTTGCATGTGTAGTTTAATAGATGTTGAGTAATATTTTGTGAATTGTAATGTAATGGATTTTTTTTTTCACATTTTAAATTGTTTTGTTTAGTATTATGGTTGTGTTAGGAAATATTGTGCTTGTTTAATATTTTAGTTTTATACTTCTTTTAAATTTTTATTACCTAGAAATTCCTCTAATGATTTATGTGTAGAAAGCTCCTAATATTACAGACCAGGTGAAGTAGAAATGTTGAGAAGGACTGCAAAAATTTCAGAATGATGAAAATGCCTAAAATACCGAGGTATGATTTATATTTAGAGTTTTTTTTCCACCTATATTATTTTATATTGAAAAATTTAAGTTTGGGGGAGGGAAGAAAAGATTAACTATTAGATGTCCTCTATTTAATTATTTTCAAATTTTATTTATACAATTTTATGTAGTGAATTTAATTCAGGTAACTATATTTTTGTAACTATTTAAATATTATGGTAGATTTAAAGAAATATTTTTGTAATGAAAATTAATTTTGTAACTTAAGACATTTAATATAAAAGAATAAGACTATAGTTAACTATTTAAAGTAAATGAAACAATATTTTGAAGTATTAAGAATCTAGAAATTCATTTGAGAAGAAAAGATTGGAGCTCAATGATGTAAAAACTATGAAATATTTATAAGGTAAAGGAATGCTTTGAGTTTCAAATTTCGGGAAAGAAATGTGATGTTCAAAATCATTAAAGGGTATTCAGATATAGTAATACTCACTTGAAAAAGGAAAAAGAAAGGATTGAAAACAATCTCTAAAAAGAAATGAAAAACATATAGGATTGAAAGAAATCCAAATGAAAAAGAGAAAAGAAAGAAAAATTATGAAAGTGAGGAGAAGCTTGAGGATATGACTAATAAACAATTGGCTTCATTGGACCTGCCTAAAGGGAAAGCCTAAATACATTCCAGAACTTATATTTATGGAATAAATCTTTTACTAGTAGAGTTTCCATGAAGTTCCTATCTTTTGAATATTCTAAGTGACTTAATATTGCAACATATAGTCATTCTTGAAATGAATAGAAGACTAGAACTCTTAAACTTGATGACTAGATAATTTTGTGGCTACAGAGTTAATTCAATTACTTGAATATTTTCTAAAAATCTCACTATGATATTTTTTTTTAAATCAAACTTATAGTATTTAGAACATAACTTTTATGTAGTACTAAAATTACTTGAGGACAAGTAATAGCTAAGTATGAGGGATTTTGACCAAAGGAAAATATGTTGAGATTTTCATACCTATTTTATACTATATTTGATGATATTGCTCATTAAAGAAAGATATTTTTTATGTTTTGTTGTAGGAATGATGAATTAGGGTCATTGGAGCAAAAAGATGCAAAAAGGAGCAAATTTGGAGCGAAAAAGACCAAAACGTGAAAAATTGAACTAGGGCGCCGACGACACCATCGACCCCGCCGACCGCACCATCGACCCCGCCGACGGTAAAATTTTCCACAGACTCCAGAATTAATTCATTAAGAAGGTCCATCGACGGTGCCCTCGAGGCCGCCGACGGCAAGATCGGCGGTTATGACCAATAAGGCTCTGGCTAAGGACAAAATTTGAAGGGATGCTTAGACAATTCTTGAAAAAGCTCATCCACAACTTTAAAAGAAGATTTTGGCCAAAAATTGAAAAGTCCTGGAAGTCCTGGAAGGGGAAGAGAGTTCCTAGAGGTTAGAAAGGTTTCAATAGTATGTAAAAATTGTGAGGAATTCTTAGAGAGATTGTAAGAGTGGAGGGAAAGAGAGAGATTTCTTCCTCCTTGCTTCTTCGAAGAGGAATTCTATGTGTTGGAAAGAAAGGAAGAGATTCAGAGGAACTTCGAGGAGTTTTCTTGTGGAGAAATCAGAGATAAGTTATTTACTTATTGTAGTTTGTATGAATTTGATTTTAAATATGAGTTCCGAGTTTTGTTGTTTTTTCCCTATGAGATCTGAGTAGTTTTCTCTGTCTTTCTCCTTGTCTCAAGATTTGTGAAATGGTGATTTGTATTGGTGAAGCCATGAAAATGTTTAAGAAATTATGATGATCTTTTCACTTCAATCTCAATTTGCTTTCAATCTGGCCAATCAATTTGTTAAAATATGTTGAGTTTTACAACTAAAGTGAAGATTACATCCAAGATTCAGGGAGGTTAAAGCCCTTGGAAGTTGGGTGCAAATAAATAGGGAAATAATATTATCGGGCGTGTTATTGGAGATTTTAGAGTGACAGACTAAAATTGCCAATTCAGTCCTATCGTTTGGATGTTGAAGAGTAGATGTTCGTCCTCAGATGAGGGGAACATTGAAGCTCCAAAGTAAGAGCTAGTATCCTCCCAGCCTAGCCGCAGATTCAGTAAACAAGCGTAGGATTAGTCAATGTTCTTTATGCCTGGACCAAAGGGTAAAGAATAGGTATGCTCATATTTGGCACAATACAAATTGAACTGATTCACTTTATCTATTCACTACAATTTCTTGACAAGGAGAAAGATGCTTTCTTATATATTGAATATCACATTTGAACCTTCATTAGTATCATTAGTTATTTAGTAGTTATTAAAATTACATATTTATTTCAATTTCCTATTAGTGACAGATAAGTAAATTAAACTACGTTGTTGTGATTAAAGTATGCTTTTCTAAAATGTTAGTTCGCAGTTCTAAGCTTACTCCCTGTGGGATCGATATCTAGGACTCCATTAGAGCCCTATATTACTTGAGTGATACATATACTTAAGTTGATAAGTGTGACTTTACAATTATTGAATATTTATTCCATCCATATTTATCGAATCTATAACTGTTATTAAGGATTTTGTACAGTTGCTGAGGAAGTAAATATTTTAGTAGTAGTATTAAATACTTATATTTTTAAGCATATATAAAGTCGCAGTCAGGCGGCTAGAGATTAAGCCTATTGTTGTGGTGTAAGGCCTAGGTATGAATTCAACCAAGCTTGATTTCAGGTGTTGATCTAGAGCTATGATGGAGGCTATTTCAGAGGGTAATTTGATGGGGCTTTTTCTTCTTTTGTTGTTGTAAAGGTGTGGGCACAAGCAATTGAAGTTTTGTGGAGTTTTCAGAGATGTCATAATTCTGCCCTAATTTTCAAGCTCAAAATTAGGGTTACACAAGGGTAATCAAGGTAGTGGAATGATTTGAATGTGTTGTGGAGGTCTCAAGGAAGCTCTGTGATTGATTTGGGAAGCTCTCTCTGAGAAAATTTTAGCACAGCTCCAATGGTCGTGGAGGTGAGTTTTTATAAAAATGGCCATGGGGTAGCTCTCAGAACACAATTTTGGGTGCATTGTGGTACTTAGGTGGAGGGCAGAGGAGCTCTATAGTTTGATTTAGATGAGCTGGCCTCTAGGTTTGATTTGGGTGAAGCTCCATGGGGGTGGTTCTCAGTTTGGCCATTTTCCGGCTACTAGGCTAGCCGGCCAGTCAGGGGGAGGTAGCTAGGAGCTGAGGGAACCCAGGGGAATATGTCACAGAAATTTAATGGATTGAGGTTTAATTTTGGAAAAAAATATCCTAAGCTTAAGCAGAAATGGAAATCCCTTAATTTTTGGGGCCGTTGCTCCATGGATTAGATTAGGTGGTTAGATGGGTTTTGGCTCAGTCTTAGGGTCTAACAAATGGCTGAGGTGGAGTTAATTTGATGACTTTGGGGTAGTTAGGCCATCTTTAAAGCACAGGTTCAATGTGGGTTCAAGTGATTAAATTTTGTATTTAGGATAGGTTAGCCATGTCAACCCAATTGATTGATCAACATTGTGTAGCTGATTGTTATGAATATTTTTGGTGAAGGGTTGAAGTGATTTTGAGTTCAATTGGTAGGTCAATTTGAGGGATTTTTTAGATTTGGCCAATTTGGGCATGTTGGGCTAGACATGGGTCTACATTGGGCTATCTTTGGGCTAAGTCCAAATTAAATGGTCCACATGATCAAGGGAGGTGCTGTGAAGATTTTTCAGGAACGGATGGAGTGGAAATTTTTGGATTAAGGCCCTCAATTTGGTGAAATTTTGAGACATGGTCAATTTGGGGATACCAAGGCCAATTGAAGGTCAAATTTGATGTGTAGGAATGTTTTGAAGATTTTTCAACACAAATTGTGGCCAATTGAGTGGGTTATGGGTTCAATTTGGTGGAACCAAGTCATGGGGCCAAAATTGGGTTTTTGATCTAAATCAAAATTGGGCTCAAATAATGTTTCAATTAGGCTTGGATTTGGTCTTCATTAGTCATATGAAGAGTGAATTTAAGTTTAGAAATGAAATTGGGGAAATTGAGACTAATTGGATAGACATTTGAGGTGATTTGGAGAAAATATGGGCCTTTAAAGGGCAATTTGGGGGTTTTGATCAAGAATGGTTAAAGTGACCAAATTGGGTCATGTGATAGTTGAGGAAAATGAAATTGGGAATATTTGGGAGGTTTTCAGAATTTTTTCGATTTTATAAATTTTTTGGAATTTTGGGCCAAATATGGGTATCTTGGTAATTTGGTCAATTTGGGGATTTTGGGTAATTTGGGGGAATTTAGGGCAATAGGGTAGGTTGGGTATCTTGATAGAGTTGGATTGCCAACCACAATAAATAAGCCATGGATCAATGGAAACCCCATTTCGTGTCCTCTATGTAGTGGTCTTAGCTAAACCCTAGCCTAGGGCTAATGGGTTTAGGGAACCACCTACGAGAGTCTCCCAAAAGTATCAAGGGAGCAAAGCCTAGAAGTTTTGGGTTTAGGGTAATGAGTGATTGTGAGTACTAGTGATTGCAAGTAAGTGCCTTAGCCCTAGACCAACACACAGGGTCAACCCTAAGGATCAACAATTTTAAGGGTGACTCATCTTGAGTTTCCCTCATAGCGACCCAACCTACTAAGTGTTAGAGGTTAGGATCAGTAGGTGGAACTTCAATTTGAGTAGAGAAGAGTTTAAAATTCTTAATGGTGAGGGTTCCTTGTCTAGTTTTCTAAGAATAGTCAATAGGAAAGTCCTATGGCTAGACCTTAG